>BGPR01012071.1:0-30424 GCA_013235015.1 Araneus ventricosus
TTTTTTAATATCATCTATGTCAGTGAAGAATTTTCACTTTTCTCTTCAATGACGCAAAAAACAATATCAGAGTCGAAAAAACGTGTTGGGAGATCAAAGTAACTTCTCTTTTTCCAGAGGTGAATTAATAAAAATTTAGTAGACAATGAATTCGAAAATTTTATTAAAAATCATCGAATCTAAGTGGGCGGGTACACAATCTAAAGTTCACTGGAACATTTAAAAAACAAACACTGAATGGCATCAATAATATTTAAAATTAATTTCTATGCTTATTTCTGATTTAGTAGTTGACATAAATACATAAAAAGCGCGAAAATTTTGCAACAGTGCAGAACGATATTTGAAAGTTTAATGACAGATTGCTTCAGTGACAACCTTTCAAGCTCATATTTCAGTACAGCTACAAGGTCGGAAAAATTAAGAAAGCTTACCACAAATAGTTATTTATAAATATCAAATAATATAAAACATAATTCACCCGATGAAAAACGTTACCTTTATCCATTACGCTTAAAAGTTAGTTATTGAAATATCTTAGGAATATTTCCATAGAGAGCCTTTCTCGAGATTGAATTCTGATATTTTTTGTGAAAACTGCAGGAATTTTAATCTTAAAAATAAGTTTATTTTAAGATTTGACAGTATTCATACAACATTTATATTATATAATAAAGATTTTTTTTTCACTTTTTAACTGTCTTAAAAGGCATTTGTACTTATCACTTATTAGGAATGTATTGAATGTTATCACCTGCAATTTATCTTCAAATGATGGACATCCACTTTGGGGTGCCCCCTGTACCAAAAAAAAGAGTGACCATATGATGCCTGGAGCAATCGAACCTCTTTAGGACCGCATAATGTTAGCACTTTTTACCTTTTGCTCTGCCCAGGAATCGGAAACACGTGGACCTCCGGGTAGAAAAGGGAATTGCTGGATTCTTATCCACAAGATCCTCCAATTACCTTCCTAAAGGATCTTTGAAGGAAATTTTCAAAACCAGATAAATTAAATTGCAATATAGTTCTTTTTAGAAGAATTATTAATATTTTATGCCTTTTTTAAAATAAAATATGGTTGAAAGAACTTTGACCAAGGATAAAAAAAATTAATGAATTTTGTAAAATCCTTCAGCGGCGCGGGGCCTTGTGCGGTCGCACCGTTCGCACCCCCCTCGGGCCGGCCCTGTGTTTCGTGGCTAAATGTATGTATCAAGTTCCTTGAACTTTTTTGCTAATCTAATTTGTTTCTGAATTCAAAAAATCGGTAAAAGAATAAAATTGTTACAGTAAAGTTGGGGTGGGATATAACTCAGTCATATTAAGAACAGTTAAAAAGTTAAAATCTTCAGCTTTTTAAGTGTTATTCAGTTGGCTGTAATAAATATCAGTAACTGCATAATTAAAACTTGTTAATTTTTAATAACTCTTAAGCAATCGCCAAATTCATTTGTAAAATATCTAGCGACAACTTCGATTCAGTTCTTTCTTTAGCGCACAAACAATTGAATTCCGTGTTCTTTGTGTTTTTGTAATCCTTTCTTTATAAATCGGTTAAAAAATCTCTTAAAACATTTAAATTCTAAATGGAACGATTGGAATTGGCTAAATCGTTTGGTTAAAAATTTAACCGTCAGTGATTATCTAAATCGTATTATTAAAAATTTAACCGCCAAACTTTGAATGTCGCCTAAGAGAGCGGTAAAGAATAATTATGGCAACCTTTCTACAAAATGAGGCTCTTATTTTAAGTAAACATTGAGCGCTACAACAATAGGAATATTAAATTTAATATTTTCAAAGTATTCTTAAGGCAAAACATTAAAAAACTCCTCTTTAAACATTAATTAATATCTTCGAACAGAGTGCTGAAATTTTGAAGATTCTCATTGACGGTGGTCGTCTAAAGCTTATAATTCATCAAAATCATATCATTACCGCTAATATATATTGTTGAAGTCTAGAATTTTGTCAGAATGGTCCGACATATCACTATAATTAATGTGTGAAACTATAAATTCTCAAAATGCTGTTAATATTATTTTAAAAATCAAAAAACCCAAAATATTCATGAAATTTCATTAATTTCTTTTAGTACGTAACGGTGAAGATAGATGGCGCCCTAAGTGCCAGTCAGAAATGTTCTTGGACTCTTTTAATAGTAATGAAAGCTAATTTTGTTTATTTTTGAAGAAAATAAATATATAAGAAGAGTTTTAATACTAGTTTCTCAACAGTTAATAAACAGATTCCTTTTAATGAAAAAAAACGGCTAAATTTTTTGAAAACCGATATTTTGTCCTGTGTGTTTAGTAATTCGGTAACCCTATGCGGATAACCTTTCAATAGAACGATCGACTCTCTTTAGAACGTGGCCGAGTGGTTAGCGCGTCAGCTTCGGAACCGGTAGGTCGCGAGTTCTAATACGGGTTGTGTTCGTACCATAGAGTAAGATAGAGAGAGCCTATAGGGTTGTAGGAGTGTTCCAACACTGAGGCACGCGAACGTTGGCAAAAACGATTTTGCCCCAATATCGCTGGAAACTTCCGTCGTAATGTTATTCCTATGAAGTAAGGCTTACTTGCCGCGCGTCGAGCTGCCACTTTTCATGAAAAATGGTTGTTTCGTGCTGTGCTTATGGGTGTACTGAAATATCTGTCAAAGGGGGGTCATTTTACATTTCATTGATTAGTTATCTGTATAATTTTTATTCTTATAAATATACATACAATTGTTTTAAAATGATTTTGAATGCGTAATGTGTAGTTCTCATACTGCAACATAACTGTAATTTTACTTTGTATAATGTTTGTAAAGATTTTTTTTCCTGGAAATAGTGTTATTTATAACTAAAGTAATAAGTACAAAAAAGCCTAAATTGACAGATTCGTTCTATCACTCACTAATGCAATTAAATCGAATGTTTTGCTTATTTCTGTACAATGCCGCAGTTTGGCTCTTTCTTTTCTGAAATTGGCGGGTTTTCTGAAATAAGCATAGTTTGTAATTCGATCTTTATAAGTGATTGTTTATAAAGAAAAAAAACCAATTCAGCTTGTTATAATTCTTCAGAAAAATATAAAAGCTAAATTTAGAAAAATTTATATAGTATATTAATTGCATTTAAGGTGTTTGATAATCTTAAAATCGCAATTTTGCATTTGTTTTTATCGTAATGCCTGCGGTGACTATATTTTATTTATCTCGCATGAATATTTTATTTATCTAAGTAAATAAAATAATACTTTCTATCCATGAAATTGTAAACTATTTCATTAATTGATTTCAAATTATTTAAAAACACTTCATCTTCGCATTTTTTAATATATATTTTAAAAACATTTTTCAATGCCAATCGTAATTTGCGTTCAATGCGTTTCATTTTTAGATAGTTTATCTTATGTGTGACGGAACGAATTTTTAACCTCTTTTCATTAATAATACCAAAGGATGGTTTTCAAAATTGGCTTTGAATTGCGAATAAAATAATGAGATGCAATTTTCAGTTGTTTAAATGTTGAATGTGAATAATTAACACCCATCGGATGCGTCAGAAAAAAGAAACTGATGAGTATTTAAATGTCAAAAGGAGTTATATTTCATATTAAATTAAAATAGTAAAATTATTTAATATGGACTGGGTCCATTATTTGTGCAATCTTTGCATGTTATGAATATATTTGTTCGTATTTACTGTCAATGCGTTTAACATTTAGTTTTGAGATTCAAAATAGTCTAATTAATTAATGTTTGCGTTGTTATATATAAGAACAAAATTATATACTATCTCATAAAATAGAATTTATTGAAGCATATATATCTGTCTTAATTTCATTGGTATATTTTTTATGAATGCATTTCAGCTTTCCCAAAGATGTATTTCGTAGAAAGTTATGGGAAAAACAACTATGATGTGATAATTTCACATCAAATAACAGTACAAAAATTTGTTCGAAACATTTCGTGGCAGAGTGCTTCGAAAAGGAGCAGTTTGGAAACATATTTCAGAAACGGGTTATCTTTACTGTTATTTCCATTCAAGCTTAAAACCATTAAGTTTATAAAAAAATTACTTTGATTTGATTAAAGATAATATAATCTATTTAATAATATTATCAATAATTAATTAATTAATACTGATAAAAATCAAGACTTAAGTTATTTAAATATGATTTTTTAAATGTGATTTAAAACCGATATTCAAGATAAATTCTTTCCCAAACATTTAATTTTATTAAAATTTTATGGCAAAAACTAAGGCCGGCGGCAAAAGATTTTGTTGCTAAAACTGTGGAAATCAGTCAGGGTACCAACCCGAACAACATATTAAAAAATTAACTCTACTCTAATTTTTGTGTCTATTTTCTACTATTTCGCTGGACTAATACAGTTAGTTACTTTTCCTTTAGTAATTGTTCAGCCAAGTGCTTAAAACTCTCCAAACTAATGATTGAGAGCCAAACCATGGTAAACATGAACAGTCGGTTCTCCCCTCAAAGTTGCCCATCTTGGCACTCGCGTGTGGTTTTATTATCAATGAAGCGCTCTCTCTATGTAGTATCTTATACTCTAAGGTTCGTACTCTGCTTTTGCTATAATTGCAATGAGTTTGTCGCGGCAAGCTTGCTGCAAGTTCGTCCCATGGTGACTTCGAAGCTTGCGTTGACTTGTTGCAAGCTTGCACTCTTGTCATGTCAAACTTGTTGCAAGCTTGCGCTCTTGTCATGTCAAATTTGTTTCAAGCTTGCTGCAAACTAAAACTGCTATCTGGGGTGGCGCTATTTGTCACGGCGAACTTGTGGCAAACGCGTTTTGCAAGCGAGGGGGCGCAAGTTGTCACGGCGAACTTGTGGCAAACGCGTTTTGCAAGCGAGGGGGCGCTAGTTGTCACGGCGAACTTGCCACAAGTTCGCTTCAAGTTTGCCATGACAAGGTAATATCAAGTCAAAATCAAACTTGCTGCAAACTTACGTGCTATCTGGGTTAATTGTAGATTTTTGTTTCAATCCGTTAAAAAAAGTTATTCAAATTGCATATTTGGTTCAAAATGTACATTGCGACTGTGTGTTGGCGAGCGTTTCACTTATTTCATGCAAGTTAGTATGGTTAGCTTTTGATCTTGGCGGTCTACGAAGGAAACCGTAGCGAGCGGCAAACATGCACTTCGGAAATTATGGCAACCCTCTAAGAAACTTCGTTCTGACATTCTCCTGTGATATCTATAGTAAGATTTCGTACTCAAAAACGTTAAATAAAGTTGTACCTCAAAAGTGGTACCTCAGCGTGCGTAAAAATTGAGAACATACGCAATTTTTTTGCCAAAATATTAAGTTTTTTGGAATTCATAAATTTTATATGTTTCGTTGTAAATCATCATTCATAATTTTTTTTCAAAATAACCAGGCCTTGGGTAAATACCCCCAAAATATTTACCTACCAACTGGGTATTTTCCCACCCCACATTACTAGTCGTATGCGAGAAAGTTTCGGGGAGGTCACTCCCGCTGGTTTTTGATATTATGAACAGTTCCAAACTACATTCGCCGAAGAACAAACCATTACAATCTGGGTATGGACTTGAAAAGTATTTTTCCCAGCAGGAGAAAATATTGCAAAATATTAAGGAAGAAATAAATGGAATGAGAGTGCAAGGGAAAAAAACTTTGCTACCCTTTCAGAAAGGCATTTTGATTTCGATATCTTCCTTATCAGGTTTATGGAATGCGATGTAAAAAATTTGAAATTTTCTAATATTTTAACTTCTCGTCTCACCCAAGATTCCCTTGAAAGTTTATTAGCCAAATAAGAGGTGCTGGCAGATTTTACGATAATACTTCTTCTGTTGAAGTTATTTATCGACTAAGAAATTTACTGTTAGCAAATAAATTAACAATTTTGTCTTCAAAAGTTAATACTTGAGATGATTCCATTAACGAAGGTTACTTAACTGCAGATATTTTTAAAAATGCTTTCTCCGAGAAAACATATTCAAGAAATCCATGAGCTTCCTTCCGAAGAAGATGACTTGGTAGCATTTGAAAATCTATGCTCAGAAGAATTTCCAAAGGAACGGAAAATTGACGAACCTTTCAATTATTACGGCATGTCATTTTCAGAAAATGAAGTTCTGAAGTACATAGCGGGTTACATTGCTTCCCGCGTACGATCAGAAGACTCTTTAATATATTTTTACTTTCTCGTATACGAAGTATACAAAAAGAAAGTATTGTAATCGTCGAAAAATTCGAACTCGAGATTTTGACGAATCTCCACGTTTTAGACCTCCCTGAGTCCGAAAAACACAATTTTGGAATTATGTCTGTCTGTGAACACGATAACTCGAAAACTGTTAGAGCTACGGGGATGAAATTTGGTATGTGGTCTTTAAACATAATTTGTAGGTTTCTATCAAATTTTGGACAAAATCCATCAACGTCTGCCTGTCTATCTGTCCGCGGTCATGCGAACATTATAACTCAAAAACTTGAATAGATAGGCGGATAAAATTTGGTACACAGTTTTATCATCATGAATGTAGGTCCGTATCAAATTTTGGACCAAATCCTTTAAAAGGTTGACTGTCTGTCGGTCTGTATAAGCGCATCTCCAAAGAGTCCTCCATCTCCACGCGCATGCGCATTGAACGCAATCTTCTGTGCATGATATTTCTTGACTCCTACTTGGCGCTTTTTTCATCCGATTCTCCATGCGCATGCGCACTTGGTAGCAATCTGTGCACGCGGAAGGATTGTCCTTGAGCGAAGAAAGACTAAAAATCGGTATGCATTTAATCGGAACGCATCTCTTCGAATTTGATTTTTTACCTAAATATTTTCTGATAGTCATTGGATCCTGGGTTACAATAGGTTCGAATTTTTTTATCCACGCGGGGGGAGGGGAAACAGCACCTTTTTTCTGCTGGCAAAACTGATTCTGAATCTGCTCCATGGATTGATACTCTTTCAAAAGGTTTATTAACTGTGCCTACAGAGGCATGTTTGAAAATTACCTCAGAAATGATGTCTCTTTTTGTCTCAATTCATGGGAAAAGAGGATATCATTCAGGAAACCAGCGGCAGTGGCCTCCCCTAAACTTTCTCGTATACTTCTCAAAAATTTGTCATTTCCCTTCCCCCTGCGTGGATAAAAAATTCGGACCTACTGTAACCTAGAATGCAATGAATATCAGAAGGTTTTTCATTGTAGATTATAGCGATTGTAAAATATTTAGGTGAAGAATCAGGTTCAAAGAGATGCGTATGTATTAAAACTTAGCAATATTTATTTTCTAGGAAGCTCCGCTAATGCATGCACAGAGATAAATTACTTCCAGTACGCAAGTAAAAACTAGGTAAAGAATCAATTTCAAAGAGATGCGTACCGATTTTCGCTCTGGGACGGCTCAAGGACAAACTGACGTAATTCGCTCCATAGCTTTCGTATGCACAGAAGATTGCTTCCAGTACGCATGCGCGTGGAGATGAGGGATTCTTTTCAAAAGTAAGTTATGCAGTCCGACAGACAGTCAACCATATTTTATTTATATTGTCAGATAACATTCCGATTTTTTTTCTTTTTTCGAAAAATACATTAAATAAGAAAAACTCAAATTTTTATACTATTAATAAGTTAAACGTCTTTTATTTTTTTTGAAAATTGAATTATAAACGTACATGATATAGCATATGGTGATTGTGTTAACATCAGCTTTATGCAGTTAAAAATGTAACCACCGAGAAAGTTTAGGGAGTGTTCTCCCCTAAACTTTCTCGTATACTTCTCGAAAAAGGTGCTGTTTCCCCTCCCCCCGCGTGGATAAAAAAATTCGAACCTATTGTAACCCAGGATCCAATGACTATCAGAAAATGTTTAGGTAAAGAATCAAATTCAAAGAGATGCGTTCCGATTAAATGCGTACCGATTTCTACTCTTGCTGGCTCAAGAACCAAGTCACATAGTCCTTCCGCGTGCACAGATTGCTACCAGTACGCATGCGCATGGAGAATCGGATGAAAAGAAAGCGCCAAGCAGGAATAGTGCATAGAAGATTGCGTCCAGTAAGCATGCGCGTGGAGATAAGCGGATTCGTTGGAGATGCGATTATACAGACCGACAGACAGTCAACCCTTTGACGGATTTGGCCCAAAATTTTATACGGACGTACATTCATAACGATAAAACTGTGTGTGAAATTTTATCCATCTAGCTTTTCAAGTTTTTGAGTTATAGCGTTAACATGACCACGGGCATACAGACAGACAGACTTCCCGTTGACGGATTTTGTCCAAAAGTTTATAGAAACCTACAAATTATGTTTAAAGACGACATACCAAATTTCATCCCGTAGCTCTAATAGTTTTCGAGTTATCGTGTTCACAGACAGACAGACAGACATAATTCTAAAATTGTGTTTTTCGGACTCAGGGAGGTCTAAAACGTGGAGATTCGTCAAAATCTAGAGTTCGAATTTTTTGACGATTACAATACTTTCTCTTTGTGTACTTTGAATACGAGAAAGTAAAAATGAGTGAATCTAAATTTATAAAATTCCACTTTTGTAAGTCCATTAGAACTTTTTCTACAAGTATATTCAGTATAGCTGTGATAACTATATTTAAAGAGAAGTGCGCAATAGTTCTATTTATTACTACAATTAAAACTTATTTATCAAGATTTTTCCACAATTTTATCTGTGGGAACGTAAGATGCTTTAATGCTCAGAGTTTTT
Source organism: Araneus ventricosus (assembly GCA_013235015.1). Lineage (NCBI taxonomy): Eukaryota > Metazoa > Arthropoda > Arachnida > Araneae > Araneidae > Araneus > Araneus ventricosus. The sequence continues at coordinate 8,732 of BGPR01012071.1, forward strand.
ATTTAAAATCGACGGACAAAACAAAAAAATGATGCAAATAATTTTCTCATTTATGTTCATCATTCTTTGTTTTTACTTTCTCGTATACGAAGTATACAAAGAGAAAGTATTGTAATCGTCAAAAAATTCGAACTCGAGATTTTGACGAATCTCCACGTTTAAGACCTCCCGGAGTCCGAAAAACATAATTTTAGAATTATGTCTGTCTGTGTGTCTGTCTGTGAACACGATAACTCGAAAACTATTAGAGCTACGGGAAGAAATTTGGTATGTGGTCTTTAAACATAATTTATAGGTTTCTATCAAATTTTGGACAAAATCCGTCAACGGTAAGTCTGTCTATCTGTATGTTCGAGGTCTTGCGAACACTATAACTCAAAAACTTGAAAAGCCAGATGGATAAAATTTTATACACAGTTTTATCGTCATGAATGTAGGTCCGTATAAAATTTTGGGCCAAATCCGTCAAAGGGTTGACTGTCTGTCGGTTCGTATAATTTATTTTTGAAGAGAATCCGTTATCTCCACTCGCATGCGTACTGGAAGAACGGAGAGGAATTTCATTACGGAGTAGCGAATTACGTCAGTTTGTCCTTGAGCCGGTAAGAGAGGAAAATCGTTACGCATCTCTTTGAATTTCATTCTTTGCCTAGATATTTTTCAATTACTATAATGAAAAATCTTCTGAAAGTCATTGGATTCTGGGTAACAATAGTGTAATAACTGTACACTTCAACTTTCAATGAATTCACTTTCTTTTTTTTCACTAGTTTAATAAATTTACTAATACGATAAAATAGCAAATATTTACAAAATATGCAATAGAATCAACTTTCAAGATTATTCATCTAATACTCAGAGTCCCGCACGGGAGCTCCTACAAAACATGCACACCCATTCCAGAGCCAAATCTAAACACTATGGCGTCTCCTTCCTCACTCCCCCGCGCAATTGTCCCGCCCACTCTTCACATCACATCCTTTTCATGAGAGCCGGAACAGCCAAGTGGGGTTAGTGGCATGACAAATAGGTTCGAATTTTTTTAGCCACGCGGGGGAAGGGGAACGGCACTTTTTTTGGGGGAAGTATACGAGAAAGTTGAGGGGAGAACACTCCCGCTGGTTCTACAAATATATTCAGTATAGCTGTGATAGATATATTTAAAGAGAAGTGCGCAATAGTTCTATTTATTATTACAATTAAAACTTATTTATCAAGATTTTTCCACAATTTTAACTGTGGGAACTTAATATGCTTTAATGCTTAGAGTTTTTATTTAAAATCGACGGACAAATAAAAAAATAATGCAAATAATTTTCTCATTTACGTTTATCATTTTTTTTAACGGATTATGTTATTTGTAAATACAGGAAGTCACCGTTTATACAACTTTCAAGGGACTATAATAAAGACGAATTTAACGACGACGTAAAACGACGTATAAATGCAAAGACGTAAAATTTAAATTTTATTAAAGAACTTTGATTATTACAAATTTAATACTACTGATGCAAATTCTTATAAAAATATTTAATATATATTAATAAAGGTAGGATTTTTCACACTTTTATGATAAATATTTAATTTTAAAATTTCATTATTGTTTCAACTATCTTTAAAATTACTATAGTAACAGTATATTACTACATAGCATTGAAAGCAATAATGAAATTTTAAAATTAAATATTTATCAAAAATGTGTGAAAAATCATACCTTTATCGCATAGCTTGAGTACTAATTATACATATCCTATACGGTTCAGTTCAGAGGGTTTGATTTGATATTTTTGCTTGCGATTTATGTACATGAAGGTAGGCGTTTAACTAAAAAATCTTTAACCTTGTCTGACGTGTTGATTGCCGAGGAATATTAAAGTCAGCATTTTGAATCGAATTAAGTTCATTGTATGTTTTTCAGTATTCTTTTGACAAAAGAAGTAAGTTCGTCATTTTTCAATGGAGTCCATTGCGTCTTAACCCTCTGATTTCTAAGGCCATTAGAATAAAGGGACTTCAAAATATGGGAACGTCCGAGCTCCTCTATCAAAGAAAATTCACTTTCCCCCTCGAAAACCACAATGACAGCTGGCATTTTCCGAATTCTAAGAAAACCGCACTTCCCCAAACACATCTGGGAGAGCCACTCTGCCGAAGAAAGACGCGCACCAATCACACTTATCGAAAGGGGGTGGAAATTTTAGAGTGACCTTCGGACGACTATCGTCTTTTGCTTGAAGGGACGTATGGGACGATCCAGTATCGATAGAGTTAAAGGAAGAGGGAATGTCTTCATCGCCACTTAAAGTAGCAGCAAACAATATGTCTTCTATTACTTCATCACTTGTGCATAATTTCGAAGTCGTGATATCTCTATCACAGTTAACATTGTGTATAATTTCGAAGTCGTGATATCTCTATCACAGTTAACATTGTGAATAATTTCGAAGTCGTGATATCTCTATCACAGTTAACATTTTAGGAAAGAGGGATTCTTCACATTTTAGAACGGGGGAAATCGACGCATAACCGAAGCTTTACGTCGGTTGTATAAACGAAATACGTTGTCTTTACAATGAATGCGGATGACCAAACGGTGTATAAATGAGAAACGTATAGATGGTGTTTTATTGTATTTATTTAAATAATAAACGTATGTTTCGTATTTTTTTTAACGTATCAAAATTTTTGCATAGGCACATGTTTGATTATCTTATTTGAACTTTCTTGCGCAAAAAATGTAGAGAATTTCATTAAAATCGCCCCAAACGAATTTGTATATGATTTGTTTTCTAAAACTGTTTGTGAAATTCATTAGGATGTTTCTTGAAATAGATTTATTCATATATGACGTCCATTAATATTCTATTAAGTTATTTGTTATAAGTATATCATATTAGTTCGAAAAGATTTTCAACATTAATATTTAAGCGCAATTTCAATTTGAATATTCTTAATTTCCGGATGAAGTTTCGGGAAAAAAAATACGGATCACTTATAAAACGAGAAAGTAAAAAGGCGGCGGGCATAAAAACCAATCCCACTATAGGCGCCTATGAGAATGTCTTTTACCACGGCAAATTGATCATTGCGCCCGCTAGGGTTTCCGCGTTTACTTTGATTGGCGCGAAACTGGTTTTTTCTTCATCGTGTTTTGAAAACCTTCCATCTTTATTTACCAATAACAACTAATAACAAATTATTTTCAACTTTAAGACACTCAAGAAGGAATTCATTCTACTCTAAGTCACACACATACACACACAAATAACTACAAAGTAGAAATGTTAACATCCTTATAACAGATTGAGACTCTCAGTCGTCGTCGAAATAGAAATACTTCACAAAGCATTTCTCGCCAAAAAAGCGAAATATCGCCAAATATTGGCATTGAAGCACTCCCCATAGGCGTCTATAGTGGGATTGGTTTTTATGCAGGCGGCGGGGCTCAATTTTGGTATCTGAACTGCGTTCTATTTTATCTAGATATGCCTCTGCAAATATGTGAGTATCAATTAAAATTAATAAAGCAAAATGAAATTACGACTTTAGGCACTGCGATCAGACAGATCGCAATCGCGTTTTCCGGCGCTTAGTGATGGGCAACTGCCGCCCAAACTTGATTGAAACCTAGTTCTTAATGGTAAATGAAGATAACTAAAAACACCCGGGAAAAATAGGCACCTAATTTGAAGCACAAACATGAATTGGATATTGTTTATCAACGGAATTCCGAAACCCTCCGCGCTTTTGCGCATGCGCCGGGCAGAGTTATTTTCATCAAAATAGGGAGGGGAGTGAAGAATGCAAGGGTGATGTTTACATTTTACTGAGCGTGATCTAACAAAAAACTCCGGAAATGCGCTCATATGACTCATTGCCTGACACCCCTTTCCGGTGCTAAATCGTCCAAAAGTGATAGTCTCGGAATCCGTTGCTGAACAGTAGCTTAACACCCTTTCGTTTAGGCCGGGGAGGTGTGGGTTCCTTTCCTTTGTTGAGCGCGGGCGGCATATTTACAAACCCTACCCTGATAGAACTGAGGCAGGAAATCGGACAATATGATTGGCTCTCTTCGCCAGAGTCGATGACGTCGTTCTTTGCTCTCCTACGGAAATTATAACAAAATAAGCCATTGAATGCGGACTTTGAATTAGTTTTTGTTTCCGTTGCTTGGACTTCGCGAATTTTGATCTACGTTAAGCACCTACATCGCACTTTTATTTAGTCGACTCTTGTTTTGTTATGATTACCGTACGCTACGTGCGAGAGCTGAAAATGACGTCACTGCCCCTCGTAGCCAATGATATTGGCTGATTTCCTGCCTTAGTTCTATCAGGGTAGGGTTTGTAAATATGCGAGCGGGCGATCTGCCAGATAGCTATGCCAGTTCATGTTTGTGTGCTCCAAATTAGTTGCCGAATTAGTTAATTAGCGCCTAATGGAGGGTTAAATATGCTTATTTTAACGTCTTAATTGAACAGTGGCATGCCATGGATTGATGTACCTATTCTGTTATCCTTATTAAAAGAAATAAGCCAACTACATTACGCCATTCACTCAAATACGTCACATGTTTGGTGACGTATTTGAGTTTCAACAACTGCAAATGCACGGCCGAAAAATAGTTTGTATAAAACCATGGCTTTAAATATCGATGGAATCAAGAAATGAAAATAACCAGAGTCATTTGTTCCATTCAAAACGTTAATTACTAGAAAAAAGGAATAAAAACAAAAGATCTCATTCGATTAACAGTTAAAACAGGTTACAGTTAAAAGTGCACGCACAAGTACTAGACACGTAGTTTGATAAGAATTAGAGCAAAATAATAGCTCCTTGGATATGACAGTAGCAGGTGCAAACTTCGGGAATTTTCCTCTCCTAGGCACTCGTTATGCGAAACGTTGATCGTTAAGCGAGTCATTTTTCAATTCCTACTATTAGTTCACACTCTCCCTATATCTTGTTCAAATTTTGCAATCGATTTTAAACTAACTTCCCGATGAGCTGGAGACTTGAAACTTTAAACATAGACAGAACTAGATGACAATGCAATATTAATTCGCTTTGTTGTCTGTCTGTTTGTCTGTCTTTTCATATTTTGCATGACGCATGCGCAGTATGTTTTTCATTATATCTCGAAAACTATTAGCATTACAGACTTGGTTCTTGGGTATATGGATGGCCCATGGGATCATCGAAGCACCCCCATATTTTAGCCATATCTTTGCGCATGCGCAGTACGTTTTTCATTATATCTCGAAAACTATTAACATTACAGACTTGGTTCTGGGATATATGGATGGCCCATGGGATCATCGAAGTACTCCCATATTTTAGCCATATCTTTGCGCATGCACTGTACGTTTTTTATTATATCTCGAAAACTATTAAACTATTAATTATTAAAGTAGGAATTGATTGAAATTTTTTTTATATTACTTGTTTTGCAATTTATTTTGCTCATTATGCGAGATTTTACTCTAATATGATTTTTTCTTCCCAGTTGTCATCAGTGACCGACGGATCGCCCGCGCCTAACACAGGGTTAAAAATGCTTATTTTAAAGTTTTAGTTGAATATTTATTGTTTGAGGGTTTCTTCAAATATAATGTTTCAGACTATTGCGATTGAATGACATATAAAATGTCATTTTTATATCAGATTAATGAAACAACTTCTAACTACAATTTTTAAAGTTTTTCATTATTCGCATTATAGATTTTGCGCAAAGAAAATAAAGCTGTAAGCAGCATGCATAGTCATATTCTATTTGTTAACTGGGAACACATGCTTATTTTGAAACATGTATTATTTTTCACATTCTTAATTCGTTTAATTTTCATTCTTAATAGATTCAATAAACATTCCTCGAGAGATTCCCTCAGGAAAAAAAATTCCATTCTGCAAAGACAGGTAACAAGTAGGTTCATATTTCATTTTGTTTTGTCATAAGAAAGGCATAAATTTTGTTTTGAACGACTTTCTTTTTTCTTTACGAATTTTGAATAAAAGTTTTTTAATGGCACTCTTTCATTATTTTTTCAAAATAATATTTGTATTTTTAAAGTATGCACGTCTTTTAAATAATGGTGTTATCATGACCTTCTTTTCATACTTTGCCTAAATAGCATTTGTCATTTTATAGAATGACTAGGTATTATATACAGTGCCTAAAGAAAGTATGTAATAATTCTCATTTTTCATACTTCGCCTGAAAACGCTCGGCATTCTATAAAATGCATAGGTATTCTATAGAATGCTGGCGTTTCATACATTGCCGGTAACATATACATTGACATAAAGCAAAATTTTACACAAAATTAAATACAAATCAGACAGGTGAAATCATGGAGACAATGAGTTTGGTGTAAAATAGCTCACATTTCATTTTTTTATGCAATAAAATCTATAGTATTATTTTTTATGTTTTGCTTTTGATCATGCTTTTGTATACAGATTTCTACTAATAATAAAAGCGCATATATACGTAGGTGCCCTACAAGACAGACCATTGAACCTATAATTACAAATTTGGTACAAACATACTATGAAGAGTGGGAACCTTAAGAGTTTTTTAATTTTAATTAATTGAAAATTAAACAAGAATTTGAGGTTTTTCAGCGACAAAGCCGAAAATATTGTAACATTCTAAGTAAGCTGAAGTGTGACGCGGTGGTCTAGAGGATACGTCTTCGACTACCAATCAACAGATCGCGAGTTCGAATCCAAGTGATGACTTTTGTATTATTTGGACATTGAAGATGTCTCGTACATTTTATGTTAACTCTCTGAAATATGCAAATTATTCTTATGTAAATTTATGTTCTTGGATATGTTCTATTGGACTATTCATTTCTTAAAATGTATATAAGGAACTGCTGTCAAGCTGACGGCAGTTCAGTTATCTGAACGCTTGCTGTGCTCTAAATAAAAGCCTGTCTCTCTAAATCGTCATCATTTCTAAAATCTACGTGACAATATTATCACATAAAAATTTTTACATCATCTTAAATTTAAAAACTTGTGTTCCAAATGATACAAGTTTAGATGTCTACCATTTTTTCCTTAAATTTGACAATATTTTAAATATATTTTCATGCATAATTTTCAACAATAGTTTGCAATGCTGTAATAAAAGTCAAACCACTTTCATTGATTCATCAAATCTTTAAATCTAATGCTTCTCCTATATTAAAAACGTGGTACAAAAATTTATATTCATTATTTATATTGAATCTGATTACTACAATATAAAACCTTCTTTTATTGCAATAAAATGCAGTCCATTTTCGTTGTTTTGCCATTTTTTCGGTCTTTTTTTTGTTAATTCTTTGTTATTTTATATAAACTTACTTTTATTTTTTGGATAGATTTACTATATTATTTTGATAGATTTACATTTTAGCTATGATCTTAAGCCCATTTTTCACTCAGGGCAGAATAATCTTGTCTGGAGAATATACCACTTATTTATTTGTTGTAATTAAATTAAATATTCAAGTTTGATAAATAATGTGTAATAATTTAGTTTAAATCTAAACACTACTCAAAAAGCAACGACCACTGCGGATTATCGGTATTGTGGATAATAACCGGTTAAATTGGATAATCATTTATAACTTTATTCGGTTATTATGGATAATGAGCAGTTAAAGTGGAGTATCTATTATACACTTTAACCAGTTATTATCCACACTGACCGTAACTTATCCTTAATTACTTTTAAACATACTTCATTCTTTAATTATTTCTTCTTTCACTTCGAGTCACGTGTCTTTTCGGGGAATCCCCATTTCTGGGTACTTAAGCTTTCTGCGCATTGTTAACTGCCTTTTTTTTGTTCCGATTCTAACTAGCGCGTTGTCCGCAAATATGATGACGGATTACACTTTTAAATATCATTTATTATGCTGAATTAATCTAATAACCTTCCCATGAAATGGTGTTCTTGTAATAAAGACGAATTTCACTTAATAAGCTGCGGATTTATTTTAAAACTGCCTCAAAAAGTCATTAAAAATTGATGTCATTATATATACAGAAACGCAAACTTATTTTAAAACTTATATTACAAAGGTGATGTCTTCAGTACTTTCTTTCTGGGTATCGTTTCTCTGCCGTCACTACAAACTATATAATCTGTATCTACTTAAGATGGTTGCTAATTTATAGAGTATCAGTGGAGAATCTAGGATTTGGGTCGGGGGGGGCTGAGGTCATAAAAATTTTGTATCATAGTGCCGAATGTCAAGCCTTATTTAAACCAAAACACTTTAACTTTACACACCTGACAATAAGAATCATAAAAACAATACAATACTTTCGATAATTTAATAAAAAAAAATACAATGAAATAACTGGCCAAAAAAATGTCTCCGACCGCGTCAACGCTACAAGTACAAGTGGAATGACTAGAAAAGTAGGAAAATTTTCGAACCTGTCAAGCCAGAAAACAATATTGTCACGTTTCTATCATTTTTTTAAAAAAGGGAAATTAAGAGCAAACAGTTGTAGTGATTTTAAATAAAATTAAGTATTTTGACTGAGCTCTGGGGGGTTGCAGCCCGATAGCCCCCCCTGGATTCGCCACTATAGAATATGTACCTTTTACAATAGGCATCAGATAAAAGAATGCTTTCAACTTTAAAATGGTACAGTGAAAATGAGAGAAAGTAATCTTGTAAAAAATTATAAAAAATAAATTTTATTTACAAATATAATTATAAATCACATTTTTTTGCTATCTACCATAATTTAGAAAATACATATCTTCCCGTAGATCGTTCAAAATACGTTTCTTATGTTTAGCTTTAGATTCTTTAACTTGTTTAAAAGCATCTATCTCGTAACACCACTTCCTATCACGAGTCCTGACGATGAATTTCTTCTTTCTCTGCACCTTTCCAAAATTATAATCTATGAAGTAAGACGAACAACCTGTTGAGGCATCCGCATTTAGCCAATGCGCATAGAGGAAACAGGCGTCATCGCTTTCCGGATCAGTCACCACCATCCACCTCACGTCATAGAAAGCATTTCTGTTCGCCAATTCCATTCTCTTTAGTACACTGCACGTGCTAAGAAAATACTGTTGTAAACTTTTCTTAATATTGACTAGGATATCACCCATATAACCAATGTCCACTACTTCCCTGGTCTTTCCATAGCAGATGGACACCATGTACAAACCATCACGGTCAGGCGCCAGGCCATTGGCGACAACATCGTCCAGCCTCTTCCATGGACTGAAGTACATATCACAGATCTCGCACGGTTGAGTCCAGTTGCAGCCTTTCACTTCTTCCGCCAATTTTGTAGCCAGTGGCTTTGGTTTCCTCCAAAAGGGTTCTTTTGGGGGGTGACACCACTTCTGGAGGTCATCTGAAAACATAAGGCTGTCTGTCTTTTGAAGAATGTCCAAACCTGGCCAGGACTTGAGGAACCTTGGCAGGACACCATTATTATACCAGTGAGCATACAATTGGATTACATCTTTATCGTCTGTGCTCTTAAAGGTCATCCACCTACACACGATGGCAGCTTTGGTGACCTTGGATTTTTTGTCTGCAATATGATGTTTGACATAATCGACGCAGCCTTGTCCCATTTTTTGGATGTCGCACGAATTTAGGGTTATGTGCACAATTTCAGTGCTGTTCTTGCTCCTTAGGCCCACCATTAAAATTCCTGGCTTTGTTGGAACTTTGGCGAGATTTTCTTCACTCGCCTCGACCCAGTCGCCAAACCTCTTGTCGCAGAACTCACAAGGGTTGATCCAACCTTGGCAAGGGGCAACTGGGACATCAATCTCTTTCTTGGCGGCGAAAATTCCCTCTTTGGATTTTCCTGAAAAAAATAAAAAGAAATAAAAGTTAAACGAGTTAAGAAAAATTATCTTTTACATGTAAAAATATTACAGAATGTCTACCAGACATTGATTATAAAATTTCTATAACAGTAAACAGTTGAAGAAAAACTGCTGTCCAAATGCACAGATTTGAACTCTCCATATTAGCTTTTACGGTAAGCTGACAATGAACTTCAAACTAATATTTTTGTGAAATTTACTTTTCACAATGACTCTTTCATTTCACCTGCAAGAAATGAGATTTGATTTTATATGTTTGGTAAATTCCGACTTTTCCTTTTCGATTAGATCTGTTGCATAAAACATACTACCTCTGTCACATAATAATAGTAGCAGTTGAGGAATTTAATTTGTCCTATAATAATACTAGCAAAAGAAAATAAATACAAAACGCAACATTTATTATCAAAAAACAGATTAAATTAAACAATAAATTAAAAATAGTACTCCTAATTTTTATTTTGAGTGTTCAGATAGTTTCATTCATCATAGGTCATTCTTTTGCATTTAAATTGTTTTGCAGCTAACGTAATTGCACCTTTCTGCAACTTTTCGTTTTTCTTTTGATGCATCGCGAGTTGGACAATTGCAACTCGATCTTTGCTTGAAAACTCTCTTTTTTTCATCTAATTTTTACAATGGGCTGATATTCAACTGCAATAAAACTATTAATTTGGATCAGCGGATGAAATTAGAAAAATAGTTATAATTCGTAATAATTAGGTTAACCTAAAAATTGAAAGATGTGTGAAAACAAATGACAAATGTCATGAAACATTGATTTTGATTGAAGGTTTCGCAATTTTGCGCTACAACATAACATACAGCTGCATTCGCTAATAATTCCCGTTTAAATATTCACTTTGCTACCATTATTATGAGACAGAGATAGTAGTTACTTCAGAGTGAACTGTAATAAAAAAATAAAATTAAGAAAAATTTCCATTTCTAAACTTTTTACGGTAGCTAACACAAGATAATCTAATTTTCTATTTTAAAGATTTTGTAAATGGTGGATATATTTTAATACATACAACTTAAAATATCATCACATATTTATTTGCATATGCAGGTGGGTGACGGAAAAATGTGAACACTTTAGAATTTGAACATTTTTTCGATTATCTCCCCAAAGGTTGGATGGATTTTCTTTGAACTTCGATCATGTAAAGAAGAGCCTTAAACTCGCATTTACAGTGAAAATTCAGTCACGAGGGTAGACTGGGGCCCGACCAGAAATTGATGATGAAGAAAATGATTTAGGACTCACCTCAATTCACAGAAAACTGATAATGATTTGCAATTTTATCAATGGTTTTATTTGGTGTGCGCAATATTTACATGCATTTTCGTAAAAACAGCACGAATATAAGGGAACATATAAAGGTTTTCTTAAAAAATCCCAAAATTTTCCCGCATGTGTTTTGATTATAACATGCAGAGCTTTCAACCAAATTATACGAAACTTACAAATTACTCGACAATCTGTAAGAATCGTATTAAAACTTGAAATATTTTGAGTATCAGAAAGTATATTAATATTCAAAGATATATAATATTAGATAATAGTATGAGTAATTTGTCGTAAATAATTTTTTACTGCGCATGTGCAAAACGTAGTTTAACTTTTCTCTCATAACTTCAAAGCCAGATATATAGAGCAACTTATAAAAAAATTCCAGTTAAATACCATTAAGATTCAGAAAGATATTGGCATTGCAGAGAGGTGAATTTCGGTTGCACTCTAAGAGAAGCCAAATGACGAGGACTCTTGCATAAACTGATAATTTTTAAACTCGAATCTTCGAACAGTTATCATTGAAATGCAATTTAAATAATGAGTTTAATTTATAAGGATACTTAATTTTCGAAGATTCAAATTTTAAAAATATCAGTTTGTGCAAGTACCCTCATCATTAGCTTCTTTTACAGCAATGCCAATATTTTTCTGAATCTTAACGGTATTCAGCTGGAATTTTTATATAAGTTAACCTATATCTGGCTTTGAAGCTATGAGAGAAAAATTACGCTCGTTTTGCACATGCGCAGTAAAATATTATTTACTATATATACTCATATTTTCTCTAATATTCGAAGTACTTACTTTAAATTTTAAAACTACTACTATTACTTAAACTTTACTACTATTTTTAACATATTATCGAGTATTCTGTAAGTTTCATATAATTTGGTTGAAAACTCTGCATGTTATAAACAAAACACATGCGGGAAAATTTGGTATTTTTTTAAAGAAAACCTTTATTTCTTCCTGAATATTCGTACTATTTTTACGAAAATTGATGTAAATATTGCACACATGAAACAAAATCTTTGATGAAAATTGCAAATCATTATTAACTTTCTGTGAAAATGGGTAAGTCCTAAACCATTTTCTTCTTCATCAAATTCTGGTCGATCCCCTAAATGCCCTCGCGACCGAATCTTCACTGCAAAATGTGAATTCAAGCCTATTCTTTACACGGTCGAAAATCAAAGAAAAAAAGATTCGGAAAAATTTGAAATTCCTAAAGTGTTCACATTACTCTGTCGAGGGTTTTATAAGTTCAAAAAAACGTTCTTATGTAACTAATAGAATGATCTTCGAATCCTTCATCTATGCAACGTCGTAGGAGAAAAACATTCACATTTTGGTTCAAGAATACGAAAATAAAAGACTTAATAGATTTATAAAAAAAAACTATTGAAAAAAAATCAAATGAATCACGTAAATAACCAGATGTCAACCAAGTATGAAAACTCAAATAATTATAAAGTAGGGAAAAAAATAAATATCTAGCATTGATTAGATAATTTTGTTTCGGTATTATGCAATCAAATGTTCTCCCTGGGGTATCTATAAAAATCATCTTAAGATAACCAAAGTTACCTTTTCTAATATCGGTTTGATACTGTTTAATGATTTTGTAATATTAGTGTTATCCCGGAGATGATGCAAGGGTACTTTTCCGTTTCCGTTAGCCGGGCGCAAATGTCGCCAATTGTAAACCAAACGCGAGCCAAGTCGCCAAGCGAAGCGAATGACAAAACAGTCAACGGAATAAAAGTCGAAAACGTTCAACTATAAACAAATATTAATTGCAAAACAGTCAACGGAATAAAAGTCTAAAACGTTCAACTATAAACAAATATTAATTAATAGTAAGCAAAACAAGTTCAACTATAAACAAATATTAATGAATTGTAAACAAAACAGTTTTACCCAAAAAGAATGCTTATAATTATTGCTTTGTTTTGAATGAATTCATAGAATAGAGCACATGGCCCCAAACAAACATTCCCCTTATGGTTGTAAGAAATTTGGTGGAATTCTACATTATTTGGCGATTTTTCGCTTGCGCCCTGCTAACGGAAAAGTACTGATTCAAGATACCTTTATGCCAAAAAAACCCACATTTTTGCATCATCTTAAAGTTAAAAAAAACTATCTATTCAAACATGTCTTTTGTCCATGCATTGCTGTGCTCTTTTCTGACAACTATTCCTTTATATAATTAAAGTAACATTTTATCTAGCTAAAATAATTTTATAATAATGTGAGCAATTTTCCTTTCTTAAAGAAACAATTATTTTTAAACAAACGAAAAAGAATGAATTTTAAATCACATAACGCATTCGCATACTTTGTTAAAACTGCTACCTTTGTATTTCCAAATATTTCTTTTCTATAACAATAAAAGAATAGAAGAAAATTAGTTCTAAACGAATTTTCAGAAGTTGCTACAAAATATGACGCCTTGATTTCAAAAACAAATAAACGCAAAGACAAATAAAAGCTTCTAGCTGATGCTTTTAGCCATCTTAAATTTTCTTAACCTATATAAATAAAACTGAAACGCCAATTTTGTTTTGTACGCCAAACAACCGAATAAACTTTCTACAAATTTTGCTCACAAATAATGTGAAGCAAATGGAAGGTTTCACAAAGTTTAGTCACAATTCATTAAAAACTATTTCCAAACATAAAAAAATATTATTTTATCTTGTGTTTTGCCATTCCTCTTGAATGAAAATATTACAAATATTTGAAATCATTTTATTTATTTGGATTCGAGTTGCTACTTGCAATGTTTAATTAAATTTTATACCTTTCTTCAAACATTATCAATAGCTTAAGGAGAAAAAGAGCGTCGGTGGTTTTTAAAAAATGTTAAGTGTAATTGATAATATCTTTTTAATTTAAAAAGTTTCAGACGATAATAGGATTTTGTGTACTATATAAGTGTCTTTTACATTAAACATGTTAGAGATAAAAGTATTTTTATCCTGAGAAACACCAGGTATATCAACTAGTTTTAAATATAACTTAGAGGCAATTACATAATGCACATCAAATTTGAATATATCGATCTGAGTAACTTATACCAGCATTTTAAATTCTTAATTTCTAAAGACAACAATTAAAAGTTGAATACACAAATTTTTCATACAAAATAATAAACACTTAGAGCAGATCAAAAAGCACGTTTTGTAGAAAACAAATACTTAATGGAATATAATACAAAATTTCTTATAAAATGTAATTTGAACAAAAAAAAATCTCTTAAAATGAATTATGCACATCATGAATTATACAGGAATACAGTTAGAATTCCAATAACCCGAATAAAACAAACAAAATCTCATAAATTCAGAATAATTTTATCTAAATACTTTTTTTTGCAAAAAACTTATCGGATAAACATAAAAAGTTAGATTTCTCCCAATTTTACACTTTAATTCGAACTTTATTGCATCACAACGGCTTTAAATCATAAACAATTCGCAAAAGAAACTCTGGAAAAATATTACTTCGTCCAGTTTAAATGAGGCAGGGTTGGCAGATCAAAATAGCAAAATAAGGCCAAATCTTCTCAAAAATAATGCCAAAATAGGCCAAATTTGACAAATTAAATGAAAACGTCATTTGCTATTAGAAAAACAGCTATCCTTCATGAAAATGAATCCCACTTGATGGGCATATGTTCAATGTTATATTATTAAACTAAAATTTAATTAAAAGAAACTTAAAACATCCTTGTTCTATTCAGGAGCTATTTCGTTTGACAGCTCATTATATATCATTTGAAATGTGTAATATCAAAAATTTATTAAAAACAATAGAATAAGTAATTAAAAATTGTTCTAAAAGTCATTAAAGAAAATAAATCCAAAAAAGAATTTAAGGCCAAATGAAAATTCCTAAGGCCAAGTCCTTTGCTATAATTTGGCCTTAAAAAAGCCAATATAGCGACTCTGAAACGAGCACATTGATTCTAAAATATGCTTACCCATGTTGGCAAAGTCTACAGTTGCCCTTTCTTCCTGTTTGTTGTGTCTGCTGTGTGCTGAGCCGGTCAAACAGCTGATTTGTGAGCATTTTCGACTGTGCACGTTTAAATAATCAGGGCGAAAGGATTGCACCACGTTACCTCGGCTGAATATCTTTTCGCGCGCGAGGGTTGCCTTTCTTCCGTCACGTTATGCAACATCTCTCCGGAAGGTTTACTAAAAGTTTCTCTTTATCACTTATTTGGCATTGTTGGCGGTTTCAATGACAGAGTTTTGTGCTGTGAAATACAGGGGTGGCGCCAGAAGAGAGACCGGGGGGGGGGCAAGGGCCCCCTGTCGGGGATGCTGTGCCCCCCCCGGCGGGGGAAAATTTTGTATACTGCCGGAGAAAAATTTTCGTACGGGCTATTCAACTGTAGTCGATAAATAATAATCTGGCGAAAATTTGAGACCAATTTCATCACACTCGTCCCCCCTGTCGGGGAGATCGTGCCCCCCCCCGCGTCGGGCAAACTCTAGCTCCATTCCTGGTGAAATATCTTGCTATTTTAAGCTTAATGTTATGTTTTTGTATACTTAAATTTTACTGTTTAGGTCTTTTCGAATGCGTTTGCTTTATTTAAAATGTTTTATGTATTTCTATAATACTACTAACATCCATTTGAGAATTACAAATTAGTATTATATTCAAATGTCAATGCCTCATATACAAGTAATAGATATACTAAACAAAAATTAAAATTAAAAAAGGAAGAAAAGTAAAAATAAGAAACAGCAGATTTAAACATAAACGATAACAATACATCTTTTAGCGTAGTAAGGCAACAGAAGTTTAAAACGATTAATATTTAAAACACATAAAAATTAATTTAGAAAGTAAAAAATGTTCAAAAAGGAAGAAATGAATGAGAAATCGAATGGCGAACTTTATCGAAGACCATTCGCCATAAAGATTCCAAATTGGACAACATTTTCTGTCAAGGGTAAGATTACAAATCAAGAGTACACCCTTTGTGGCCTGAATCCTGTCCAATATCAATATGAGAAACATTCTGAAAGATCAAGATGCAAAATCCTTAATGTATAATCAAAAGATACTAGAGAGTGTGTTAAATTTAACACTCTCTGCCGAATTTTTAGGTGTAAAACAAGCGACGCCTATACTAGGTCATATACAAGGTGGCTCAGCTGGTAATGTTTGAAAAATAATCTAATAGATGGCGCTAGCTGAGAGCAGGTGAGACCAAACTTGGTGCGCATGATCATTAGAGCGGGCAATTGTATAGGTGTGTGTTTCATTAGCGAGCGGTGAGTTTAAGTGTGTTTTTCAGTTGTGATTGTCACAAGAGAAAATGAATAAATATTCAACAAATATTCGAGTGTTTATTGTACTGGAAATGACATGAAAATGTTAAGGCAGTGCAACGGACATGGCAGGAGAAGTTTCACAACAAGAACTGGCCTGGCAAAAGGACTGCAGTCCACACGATCGACTGCGAAGTCCGCTCACGCATGATGGATGGATTCCAGAAACCGCCTCACTGCTGTCCTTGTTAAAGAAGGCGGTCACTTTGAACCCCTTTATCAATAATTGCCTACTATGTAATTTCAATATATATCATTAAAATCTTTTCATCACTCTAATTTGTTTTAAAATTCTGATTCGTTTCAAACATTACCAGCTGGGGCACCCTGTATCTGTGAGAGGAGGGCTGTAAAACGAAATATGTATTATGTCTATGTACTCAATGCATCGTTTTTTTGGGAGGGGGGTCAATAAAGATTCTACTACGCACACCCACCCATCTCAGGAGGTAGGGGTATGTCGTAGAGTAAAGTAAAGTGTCAATTCGCAAATGCAGCTCATTGGGCTAAGAACAGACCTCAGAAACACAAGATGTTATGGGTAAAGCTGGTATAGAAATATACACCAAGCAAATAGCGTAAATAGAATGTTGGTTCAAAAATATATGTTCAAACTTTAAACATTCAATAGTACTAAAAATGTGACTAGACCTCCCGCTTTTTTTTTTCTCTTTCTGTCTCTCTTCGGCCAGGCTTGAAATTTATCTCAAATTTGCTCTGCTGTGAATAAAATGCTTTTTATTTAGTTATTTCAAATTTGCTCTGCTGAGAATAAAATGCTTTTTATTTATAAGTAAACAATTTACACTAAAAGTTTTTTTCACAAAAGATTGACTAAGTTTAAATTTAAAAAACTCTCTTTTGCAATTTTGATTAAATGTAGAATATGGTCATCACGTTACAGTGGATAACGGCATTCAGTATCATCATTCATTTGACAATATTTATATATGGTTGCCAAACGTCCCGTATATGCGGGAATACGGGATTGTCACCGTATTGTTACGAACACGGAAAGTCGCTTTCCAGCAATGTTAGCCTTATGGTTGGGAAGAGAATTCTACGGTGGTATGTATGCGAATACCGGAAGAATGGAGCTATTGACCCTGACCTTGGCGACTTTGGTGACGAAATGTGGGATCTCAAAAGTACTGGAATTTTCTTGATATCTCTGATGGGGACCGAGATCCGGATTTATCCAGATGATTCCATGTGACGTCACTGCCTGTTGGGGAGACTATAAAAGGACCGCTCTCGGAGGACAGAGAAGGATTGAGTGTTGATCGACTTTGAACGTGTTTATCGACTGGGATCGCCTTTGGAGTGCGAACGTCTTTGGAATCTCTCTTTGCAGTTTCGACCGCAGTGCGAGTTGGTAAGCTTTTAGACGCCGAGCGGTACTGAAAGTGCTTTTGCTGTTATTATTAGTGAATTGCTGTTTATTTGTGTTGCTATTTTGTGCAAGTACTGTTTTTACCGTTACCTGCGCTTCGTGTTTTCCGGAATATTTGATATTAAAATGCCTTTCTCCATTATCCGGCTTGTTGAACTGTTTTCGCCGTACACACACAGGACGATTTTTGTAACAGTATTTCACTATTCAGTCCCGTATTACTATTTGACCCGTTTTTGTCCCGTTTCCCCCCTAAACACTGCTTTACCTTTCCAGCCCACAATGCAAATGTGGAAGGAATATTTTCCCTATTATCAACTCAATGATCGGACGAAAGAAACAGGTTGTCATTGGAGACAATTGAAGTCATTTTGATTTACCATTATAATTTTAAAATGACTTACGTCCAGTTTTATAATTATGTGAAAGAAGAAAATGATATAATTTAAAGGGAAAAAATGAACTCTAAAATATACCTGGGCTGAAAAGGATTTGCCTCGTATCTTTTTTATTATTCTTCGTATTCAATTTATTAGATTGCTTAAACTATATTGATTTTTGATCAGAGTAAAATAAATCATCCCCTCCCCACTTTGTTCGTGTTTTATTTATTTAGCACTTAAACGTCCCGATCAATGCTTGGCAATTGTGGCAACCCTACCTATCTTTTACCCTTAAAAATTAATATTTGAGATGCTTTGGAATATTTCCATGAAGTCTTTCTAGGAAATGAAGGCTCTCAATGCTTTTGTAAAAACTGCCACAATTTAAGTTTTAAAAATAAGTTTAGTTTAAAATGCAATGGTATTCATATAACAGTTATATTATAATCACGGAATTCTTCCGCTTCTTAACGACCTTTAGAGGCATTGGCGTTTATACCCGAAAATACATATTAATAAGCAAATATTTAAAATGTTAATTATTATTAACTTTTGGATAGGATGCGACAGTTTCCTCCATAGAAAACAATGGAAAGAATGAAAAAAATTGCTAAGATTGCTAAGAATAAAAAAAATATCCAATCAAATCATTTGAAATTGCATAGGAAACAGCGGAAGTCCTCTTCCTTTAAACTGAGCAAATTTCAAGGTTCTGCAATTTTTAATTTCGACGATTTCGTCCTGCTAGAAATCGAAACTGAGCCGTTGTGCCTGAGGGTGCGCGTAACCTTAGAGCGACCTTAATCGCAAATCAAAATAATTTTAAAAAAATTGTATTTTTAAAATTGAGACTCAATATTGTATAATACTTAAAGTAATATCACTGGAAAGATCATTGTTTGCACTTTCAAAATATATAAAAATAATTTTCGGGGGGATGATTCTTCCGAAAATTATTGGCGAAAAAGTGGTCGAAAACGCCGACATTTGACTTAATTTTTAAATAATTAAAATCTGATTAAAAGTTTTAAAAAATCGTCCCGAGTTGCTTATCTTCAGCATTTAAAGTATACACGTGCCACATTTGGCAGCTTTAGGTTCACCGATCTGTTCAGAAGATCGCCATCAGACAGATTTTCATCTTTATCAGTATAGAGAAGGCACGAAAGGTGATAAAATTGTGTTTACAGCTTCGTATCATCTCGTGGTTAGGGTTTCGGTTATTTTCCCTGAACGTGATCGCACTGGTTGTCTTTATCGCTACTAATCAGCGGGAGTTTCCCATCGACTTTCTCGTACACAAACACAAAATGGCGCGTTATGCACTTTGTAGTATCGCGAAGAAAACTGAGTACACATTCTGAACGCATTCTTTTCTAAATTTCATGCGTCTGAATCGTTGCGTTTTTGAGTTATCGCTAGGGTTGCCATACTTCCCGTATATACGGGACTGTCACAGTATTTCACTACTCAGTCCCGTATTACTATTTGTCCCGTTTTATCCCTTATGCTGATCAGAAATCATGTCTAATAAAGCTATGCGAATACGCATTTGCCATTCCACCCTACAATGCAAATGTGGAAAGAATATTTCCCTAATGTCAATTCAATACTCGGACGAAAGAAACAGGTAGTCAGTGGAGACAACGGAAAAAATTTGGATTTGTCATCAAAATTATAAAACGACTTGCGCCCAATTTTATAATTATGTGTAAGAAGAAAATGATATAATTAAGAAAGTAAAATCACCTCTAAAATATACCTGGGCTGAAAAGGATTTGCCTCGTATCATTTTTATTATTCTTCGTATTAATTTTATTAGATTGCTGAAACTTTATTGATTTTTTATCAGAGTAAAATAAACCTTTACCTACTCCACTTTCTCCATGTTTTATTTATTTAGCGCTGCAACGTCCCGTATTAGAGCTTGGCAGTTATAGCAACCCTAGTTATCGCATTCGCATACATATGAATAGACAGACAGACAACCTGCGTACGGAATTTGTCCAAAATTTTATCTACAATTCTGATGATAAAACAATGCGCTGAATTTCATTCTTTTAGCATCCATGGGGACGTGGACGGACAGACTTCCCATAGACAGATTTCGTCTAAAATGTGACTGAAATCTACAATTTTAGCGTCATGACCACATACCAAACAAAATCCTGGCGTTTTTTATTTATTATTTTTACAGAGAGACAAACAGAAATAGTTTTCTCTTCTCAAGGAGGTCTAATAGGTGTAGAGTTCTTACAATCTCGAGGTCAATTTTTTGACGATTATCATACTGTCCTACCGCCACGAGAAAAACCCCAAACACCAGACATGCCGGTGGCGATCGTTATGGAAACAGGATATTCCACTGCATTTTGGAGGGGAAGGAAAAGGCTATATTGCATTATCGTAGATAGAACCGGCGGAAGCCTCATTTTGCTTTGTACTTCGGTCAAAATCGAATTCCTCGTCTAACGAAGTGCGCTTAGTTTGCCAAATGTTGTGGATGATTTTTATAACATCCACCGCGTGGGGTTTCTTTAATGTCAGGGATGGCGACATCAAAAAAGACTAACAGATTTTGGTCTCAGATTTTTATTGACTTCAACTATGGGACACGGCACAAGGAAAACTTACAAAAGTGATGATATTTACATGATGATTGACGCATATACTTTTCAGTACACTTAGCCCACAAACTGAGCTGCTAATTCAGAATTAAACACATCCCCGATCCTTCAGACCGGTACTCTTCTTGGCAAAACCTGCCAGCTCTCGCCACGACCATTATTGGCCGGCGATTCACAACAGAGATTTTCATGCGACCTCCCTCGCGGCTACTCAGACAGAACTAACCAAAACGGCGTCCAGCTCCAAGACGTCATTAGGGTTACAAGAATTTGGTGGTGAAGGGTTGTCACAACTTGGCGCTCCTTACAATTTTATACCCGCTTCTGTTCTTTCTTCGACTCGTCTACTTGAGGCAACCCAGTTCAGGGTTTTTCTCGTGGCGGCAGGACAGTGCTTTCTCTTTTTGTACTTCGTAGACCAGAAATTGATAATAAAATCAAATTGTTTGTGTCGGTCTATCGGAGCTCTACAGAGCAGACTGTCGGATCTAGAGCTGCCAATTGTGCACAAACATACTCTGGAGACTGAAAATGTGCTTCTTGGCGCGATTTTTGACGTAGTCTTACGTCTCTCCATAGTGGTCTAATGGTGTGTCGGGAAAGGAAAAAAATTATGACTCTTTTCGTGGTATTTTTAAACGCTTATAGCTCCGCAACCAAATAACATAGACATTGAAGACTGCAAAAATAATTTTAGAATTTGTTGTTACGGTTTATTCACAGTCGAGTTGCAAAGTTGGTGAAAATTTTACATAGATAGTGTCA
>BGPR01012072.1:0-46283 GCA_013235015.1 Araneus ventricosus
TTTGTGTTTGGTGTCTTAAATAAGATACAAAACTTTTATTCGTATTTTTGTAACTCATGTGTAATGTTATATATATATATATATATATATTGTATTCTTGTAGCTCATGTTTCTATAGTTTTTGTCTTTTCACATTTCATATATAATTGTACTTTTCTACTTCTGCTTTTATATTGCATACATTTATACACGTCTTTAAAAAGTATACTTACATCTGTGCAAGACTTCTTAAACCTTGCTACTGCTTGAAGTACAGTAGAAAAGTGTTTTTCTCATCTTTGGAAGAATTCGTACGAAAAATAATTAAAGAAATTGTATTGAAATCAGTGACTTGATTTATAATTTCCAAATAATAATTTTTTTTCAATTTCTCTTTATTAGTCAGACTTACTTACAGAGGGCAACAGTATATTGTTGGCTTGACCGTCGTCTTCAGGACCAGAAGGTCACGGGCCTGATGTTCGATAAGAACATCAATTCTCTTCCTATATGTCCTCGGCGTGATGTGCGTTAAATCCGTGGAATATAACATCCTCCCGCTGCTGTGGTATGGAAGAATGGAAGTATACGTACCATCTCAGTTGTCATCCCCGTCAGCTGCAAAAAGTTCAAATTACGAGTTTTGTAATATAGCTCTCTCATAGATTAAAACCAACATATACCTTACTGGATTACTGTATCTTCCCTTCTGGGCTACTGTACTTACTGGACACTGTTTTCTTCGTATTTTGTAACTTGAAGTATCATCTTTTTTATATCTCAGAATTTTAAAAAAAAAGTTTTCTGTAACTTCGTTACCGAATGTTTATTATCCCATTAAGTCAACTACCTAATGAACTATAACAGTTCTTTCAACTTCTTTTAGACAAAAGCTGTCACATTTTGTAAATTTAATATCTAATAAGAGCAGTGAAGTTTTAGTTACTATATGAAAACTGAATGTTCTTTATCTAAGCAATTTTTAAAAAAATCGAAGATGTTAAGATACTTTTTGTGCTGATGGTTTTCTTAAACGCAAGTGTTAATTCAATTTCACTTTCTTTCACATTAGATTGGAAATTAATGAAATGGGCACCATTTCTCGAAAGAGATGCAATAAATTATTTAATTTAAATTGAAGTTTAGTTTACAGCTACAGATGAATTATTTTCCCAAATGATTTATTAGTAAACTTTTATAAAAGCATTTAATTATTCGTATGATGTTAATAAATCACTTTTTTCATATTATATTAGCTACTATAATTTTATATGCATTGCTTTAGCAACTTTCTTACGGATTATTTTAGGGAATTCGATTTTGTCAAAAGGAGTATTGTTTATAAAAACATGATTTAATTTGTCTTTCAAAACGAAAGTAGTTTTTTTTCTTCAAACAACTAAGAATTCTGAGAAATTTATTACTAAAATCGAACTAAAAAAAGCTGATAGAAACAGAAGCGCCTCTTTTCTATTATAAATGCTTTCATACTTTGAACTAGCTATGCTTTATATCTGTTATGCTTTGTATAAGCTTTGCTATGTTCTGTCAATCTGTGTATCGAAACAATTGAAGTAAAGAAAAGTATTTTTCACATTGGTTTAAAGGGTATCTCTCCCTAATAAGTCTAATATATTGTGGAAGGTTGCTGTACAGTGATGTCATATAGTGGTAAAAAATGTTCCAGATCCCCGAGAGACATTTGGCAAAACTTCGAAAGAAAGTCGCGACAACAGAAACCATTAGAGCGTCCAAGAAACCTTGAACAAGAAAGTGAAGTTTGCGCAGATACATGCAGCGTGAAAAATGGACTCAAAATCCTACTTTAAAAATAAAAAAAGTATTACAAATGTGATAAAGTTATGAAAAAGGATAAAAAATGAATTGCTGAAAAATGTAACGAAGAAATGTTGCTATTCGTTGAAAAAAATAATTGCTACTGTCTGATAACACGATTATTTATTTTTCAATTCTCTTAGGCGATTTTTTTTTCTTTTATGAAAATTGCAAGAACTTTTGACGTTAATCGTAAATGTAACTTTTTTTACTAAACATATTTAGAAGAGGCAGTAATTTTGATTTCAAAAATGACTATTACTTTGAAAATTAAAAAAAAACATTCAGTAGTGTTTTAGCCATTTGAATAAATAGTCCTATTACTGCATCTACCATGGCTGATCAAACTTCAAAAACCAAATATAGAGTACTATTCTTCAAATGATTGGTTGAATATCGATTAGTTAGTTTAGTTTATATAAAGTCTTAAATTGAAATTGTAAAATATTTTTTATGCAACACAAGCCAATCTAATCCGTTGCCTCTGGGCCTACCTCTCATGGCCACATAAAATGATTCGAATAGCCAAAACGCTATTAAATACGAACCCAACAGACCAATTTGAGACAATGGGACATATGTTGTGCGGCAGAGTACATATCTCCCTGTAAAATAAGACACAACGCAAACTGAAATTTTAATTACATTTAAATTACATTTTAATTTAAGAAATGTCTAGTATTTCCTTTCTTTCGATAAATATTGTGGCTTAATTTCCTTATCGTATTTTTATTTGTTTTGTTTTTACAGCATTTCACGCTTTTCGATTCTTGCTTTGGCCTTCAGATTTTTAATTAACTGGTTATTTTTTAGTACGCTAACCAAACCATTTTTCAATCAATTTTTTATTAATAATTATTTTCTTTACTATTGTCTTGAGTATATTTCCTTATCCACTATTATAATTATTATGAAATCTTTCAATCAATTTTTTAAATTCATTTTTAGACGGCATCTCTCTTATGGATTCAAAATTAAATTAAAATGAATCAAATTGATAATTAAGTTCTAAAATATTAAATATAATATTATGATCGGGATCTCATAACTGTAGAAAATTTCACATCTCGCGCAGATCAGGAAGTGAATAAAAAGACGATTGCAAAATTCCATTTTATAAGCATGTAGTCGCTCTAGTGACTTAATCGTAACTGACCGTGACTGAGAGAAGAGAAAACGCCCTCTGAATCTTTTATCAGCAGAGAAAGCCAAACGACCAACTGTGATAATCGATAAAGAAAATTTCTCCTCATATGTTTCGTTAAATTTTGAAATTATATATGTAGGTTTATCTCTCAGTAATTTAAACTTAAATAAATGATTGTTGCAGTAATCAGACTCTTTACTGAACCTTAAACGTCCACAAAAAACATTAAAAAATTCAGTGCAAAGAAGAAGCATAAATTGGCAAAAACTTCCTTAATGATTATTGGCAGTACAATACTAATGCATTTCTAAACTTTCTAAAGATACTAAAAACTTTTTCTTTTTTCACTGTGTTACCTGATACTTCAATCATCCATTTAATTTAAACGACTTATTCACTACAATTTATACACATTTTTCTTTCTTCAAAAGCATAAAGATGGCCGACCATAATATCAATTACTTAATGACTCCTTCATTCAAATATTCTTTACAGTCTATTCTTTTCCTTCATATTTTGTGTTCTATATAACTATTTTCAATTTTCTTCAGAGTTACCTCAAAATTTAGAAACTGCTTCCAATAACTTCGTTTACCTAATATTTATTATCTCATTAAGGCAGCTATTTAGGGAAATAATAGCATTTTTGTCTAGCTTTTAGGTGAAAAATATCACATTATCTTAATTTAATATTTGATAAAATCAGTGGAATTTTAATTTATTAAAAATCCGAAGATACTTTATCAAAACAAATTTTTTTAAAAGTGAAAAGTGCAGCATACTTTTTGCATGAGTATCTTCTTCATTGTATGTTCAAACAGAAACTTCTTTTACATAAGAGTCGAAATTAATTGAATTTTCTTTTTCAATTGACTCTTAGTGAATATTTTACAGACAACACCTTATTGTTAGAAGAAAGGCAGTATATTTTAATTTAAATTAAGGCAATTACCTTAATTTTGAAGAAATCTTACTTTACAATTACGGAAAATTTATTCGCCAGTTATTTGACATTTTTTTAATAGTTAGTGAGGAGTAAATAAATTACTTGAAGGGATATATACTCCGTAAATTTTCACTTTTTATTTCAACATTTTCCTTTAAAGCTTTACTTTTCAATATTGAAATTTTAAAAATAATTTTGTTGTTGTAATATTTATGGTAGTGAAAGCGTAAAAACTTTAAAATATGGCTTAATAAATTAAATTCTAATTAAAACTAAAAAAAAGTCTCTCCAAGTTTCACATCCCTTTCCTCCAAAGTATGATTGTGCCAAATTCAGCAGTTCTGTGTCCAATGGTCTTTTCATAAACTAAATGAAGATGAGAACACATACTTAATATCAGTTAAACGTGCGAAAGAGTGCCCTTTTGGTTAATCGAAAGTTAAAACAAAAAGTTTCTTTTCAAATGACGCAAAAAGCCTATACAACATTTTTAACGTGAGATTCATAGTTACAAGCAGCTTTTATACCTCAGGAAAAATCCTCTATTCAAGACTTCGTTGTTTAATCAATACATATATATTTATAAGAACGACGTAAAAGAGTTTTCTTTTAAAGCTATTCTACCTGATAAAACAAATATAATTTCAATAACCATCTGATAAAAACGACCACAAAAGAGAAATTCAAAAACAGTCTTACAAAGAGAGCAAAAGTACCTTTACATTTAATTAAATTAAGTAATTAACATGTTTCTGGTTTTAATTTGAAAAGAAAAATCCCGATCGATTTTACACAAGCGATGAACTAAAACCCAAAAAAAGTTGAATATCTGATTTTTTCTACATCTCTATTCTTATTTAACGATAATTTCTTTGAGGAATATTTAAATTTAAAACGAAATTTTAAGAAAGAGCCGGAACTCCATTCTGCCGCTGACATAGTTTATGAGAAATAAATAAGTAAAAAAGGGAAATACCATCTTAAAATAGAGCTAGTTTTATCACCCGGGTAGAGTGTTCCGACACTTCTCGATTTGCGACTATACTACTGTTACATATATAATATCGAAAGAAATACATTAATTTTTAGTGCGTTAGGAAAAGCGTAGAATTTGCACTACGGATTCGAAAACATTTTACAATAAAATGTAGGAGATTCGAATCTTTATTCCTAAACATCGTAGATTGTATATGGTTTAATTTGATTCGTCTGGATTGAGACTGTCTATAACGAATATTGCAAAAGGCTGAAAGAATGCCGAGCCTTAAAACATTATTATTTTTTTTAAAAGTTAAAATTATCCTGGGTAATAAAACTCAAAATTATGTCGATATTTGATTTTATATAAGAAAGGGGAAAATATTGTTGTCAAGTTTAGTTGTTAGAGAATGCCGCGCTTGGTAACGAAATATTTTCGTGAAACTCGATAAAACTCATTTCGGGCAGGCAAATCTAGTCCACCCGGCAAATCGTGCGAGTTTAAAATTCTGACATTAGCCAGCATCGAAGACGCTAGCCTTAAATTACATGTTTCAAGCATCGAACATACAACACTCTTTAAAGGAATTGAGAATTTATATAGAAATAGATTGAATAAAAAAAGTGGTAAATAATTATTTATTGTATTGACTATCTTAAGTGATCGTTAAAAAGGCAGAATTAAGTAAAATTGTTTCAGAATCGCAAAAACGAATTCCTGATGTCTAAATTTTGTTACAATATCAGATAGCTTGCTTCTATTTCTGGGCGAATCGCCAAAATAATCAAAATGCCATTAATATTTTTAAAAATTCCAAGAACTAAAATATTCTTTCGTCTGGTCCACCAATTTGTTTGCGTAAATGCTATAGATAACGTTCTTATGAACTGTAGATAGATAAAACTGCTTGAAAGTATGATGCCATATCCGCACAATAAACTACGAATTGAATTTAAAATATTTCACGAAAAGTACTTTTGTGTATTTATGAAGAAACTATTCATATTTGAAGAGTTGTCGTCGTAGTATCTCAAAAATATTATCTATTTCAGAAAAATAACATATTAATCAAAATTTAGTTTTAAAAAGCTGTGTTTATAAAGTTTAATTCAACATATACATTTTAAGAGGTAGGTATACTGCGAAAAGAAAAATACACAAACATGAAAATTTTGTTTAGGAGATAATATCCAAAGAAAGGAATATTTTATACTTTAACGTCAGCATTGTCAAAAGCACTTGCGTGAAAAGAGAATGAATCAATAAAATTTGTTTAAATTTTATTTGTATAATAGCATACATCGTTAAAAATTGTGTTTAAAATTAATTTTGAAAAAATTATTAAAATTGAAGAAAAAATTACTCCAAAGTGAATATACTATTCCTGAAAAACTTATTTTCTTAATTTTAAAGTATTCAAAAATGGTTTTTTTCTGCGATAGTATGCTCCAAGATCATTAATAAAAAATGTTAAAGTTCGATTAATTTTAATTCATTCAAAATCTAAATAAAACTTTGAAAACACTTTCTTATTGAGTACTACTTCTATATCCAATGATTCTGGTCATTCTGTGCCTAATGATGTTCGAAAATTGAAGTTTGGTACATTCTGCATGACAACTTTATTTTGTAGCAATAACAGTGGAATCTATAAGCTGTGGCGCGTCAGATAAGTCATAAAAGCATCGGCTTTCACTTTCTTATGCACGTTCTACTTTCTTTATTCTTCAAAGAATTTCGATAATCCGAACTGACTCGGACTGTAATCACCTCGGATAAACGAAAACTCGGATTATAGAGACTAAATTTTAGCCATGACTTCTTCCCTTTATACAAAGTTTCAGAAATTTTTTTATTTGAAATAATAAAAATAAGTCTACAAATACTATACTACGACATACTAACATTTGAACAAACTTTTTTCTTGGATATCAAACTTCTTACATGCATTTATTTTTTAACAGCAGGTAGTTGCTATAAGAGGGTTTCGAGTATTACTTATTTTTCCACTATTCTGTACATTTTCCAAATGATTCATTCAGGATGTTCTCGAAAGAATATTTACCTTCGCTCAATAATGCGAAAGTTTCAAACACATTTGCAGTGCCATTTTTTCTTGAAAATGCATAGGATTTTCTCACATCACTATTGAAGTGCTTATAAATGGAAATGTTTTTTTTTTTTAGTGCGTTATAAAAAAGTACGTCCCTATGACGGATTTTACAAAACTTTCCATCCTAAAAATGCCATCAAATGTTTACTTTGACAGAATTTTCACAAAACTTCGGTGGTTTTATTAAACAAATAAAAAAACACGGTTCGATTTTCAGGTAACTACTACTTTAACCTTTTCTAATACCGTGGGAATATATTTCCCACGTAATTCATCAATTTGTAAATGCATTTTCTAAGGTCGGGGTAAGTTCTCGCCAAATTTTTCGATGAAACAAAAACCTAAATGTTCCAATTTCTCATCTGAAACCATAACAAAGTGTCTTGACTTGGTAATTAATTATTAATTAATTAAATTAATTTTTAATTAATTTAATTAATTTTTAATAAATTTGATTAATTAAAAATTAATTATTTATTAATTACATTAATTAACAAAAAATATGTCATCGAATAGGATAAATGAATTACTTTTCTTAAATTAATCTCATTACCAAAGTTATTTTATTATACCACTGCTGGAAAAAAATGGCCACATAAAGGGTTAACAAATACCTCGGTTGATAGAGGCCCGGATAATCGAGGTTGTACTCTACAACAAAGTATTAGAATCCTATAAAAAATCTGACCTCTAGTTTGTGACGAATCTCCGATTTATAAAACATTCCACAGTTCGGGAGAACCATTATTGGAATTATGTCTCTGCGTCTGAAAAAAAGACTCATAAACGAAAAGATCTAGAGGGATGAAACTTGATATGCTGCCTTTACACCAGATTTACAGATGTGTGTCAAAATTTGGACGAAAAGCCTTGCTATCTGCTCGTGAGAGTGCGTGAGATGATAACTCAAAATCGCAATGGGCAAGATGGATGAAATTCAACATAATGTGCCATCACCAAAAGTCGAGATCTGAATATCAGACCAAATACAGTTTTATGAGAACAATCTCAGTGTAGAGGATAATCATTGAGCACGCATCTACCCAGACTGAACCACACTTCCGGCAACTTATGACTCTTGTATTTTTTTCTCTACGAATTTTTTTCTTCATATTGTTTTGCTTTCCGTGTTGTTTTTACGTTTGTTTCGTGTCCAGTGTATATTTCCTTTTTCATTTTTATTTGCTTTTGTCCCTGTTATATGTTTCCGTTCTTTCTAAAAAAATAAAATTCACCTCCATCCATCCAAACCAGAAATGAGCCAAATCGCTCTAATCACAGGGATACAGGTGGTGTAATGTATAATGCCCGTCTGTATGTTCGCGAATATGTCAAAGCCACGAGAACGGAAAAAGCTAAAAAGACGAATTTCATTATTTTAACTCCAGAAATCTACATTAGTGTCAAATTCTGGGGCAAATTCCTTGAGATGAATTTCAGTGTTTTTATTCAAAAATTCAAGATTATTGTCGCATTTTGGATCATACCCCTTTATATAGTCTCCCCGTGCGCATCTGAACATCATGTTTGAAAGGTGGAAGAGCTAGATAAATTAAATTTGGTATGTACTTTGACGACAAAATTGTAGATTTATATCAAATTTCGGTCCAAGATGGTAAATGGGAAGATGTACGATATACATATACTGGATAATCGCTACTACTGAAGCTAAGCACGAAACGCTGCTCCCATATAGTAGAAGTAAATCTGAAAGTTCTGGGGAGAATATTCCTGCTGATTTCTCAATTAAAGATAATTATTAAAGTCGTTTTATTTAGCTTGACTTGTTTCAAGGTGAAATTTTGTAATCGGATTTTCACTGAATTTCTGACAGGCTGGAGTTTTAAAATTTCATACTCTATTGTATTTTCTTTGTCAATACAATAGGTTAATATTTTCAGTACTTCATCAACGGTCAAAGCCGCCGTGGCCTCGTGGTTATGTCTTAACTTAAAGGCCGGAGCGTTCCAGGTTCGAAACCCAATTCCACCGAAGAACCGCCATGTAAGTGGGCCTGGTGCACACCAAATCCGTCAGTGCAAAATATACTCTGGCTGGTGTGGTGCGGAAGTGTGGAGAAGGTGGTGCCATCTAAGGCGTCGTTCTCGTCATCTGACCGCGCTTCAAAATGAAGAGGTCCGTTCCAAAATAGCCTTTGTGTTGCTTCAAATCGGGAAGTTAATAAAACTAAAATAAATCGTTATCTGTCGTTCGGTACATATCATGATATCCTGATTCCATATCAGTCACGCCACCTGGTTGTGAATTTGAAAAAATTAATTTTAAGAGTCCATAATATATTTTTATTATTAAATCAAAAATATTCTTTTCAGTCTACAAATAAAGGAGTATTTCTAAAAACGGTTTATAAATTTGACTTCTGTTTTGAAGTTGTTTAGTAATTTAGTCTCTAAAATGCCAACATTATACAAAAATACCGAGTTTAAACAGAAAAAAAAAATTATTTCCTTTAAGCGCTTAAAGATTTATCCCGAGTTAACTCGTTCTAAATACCGTAGGTTACAAAACAACTCGGTCCTTGAGCGGTTAAATTACAAATAAAAGAAAAATCGGAATCATTCGAATATCTTTATGGACTTCTGTCCTTCAAATACGACTTTTTAGGGTAATTTTTAAGCACATCAGAAGTTAGAACCAAGAGAGAACCCTGATTAGTGCGTGAGTGAAACGCATGTGAGCTAATAATTGGCGCAAGAGAATATTATGCTTGAGAGAAAATGTAAGTTCAATAGAAAGTTTGAAGTTTTGGTGAATAGGGAACATAAATTTTAAAATAATTAGAGAGAGTTCTGACCTTCTGCGAATTAATTTCTTTGAGGTTACACTAATTTGGTAACTTTGTTTGGTATATATGTCCAATTCTAGAGCATCGGAGGTAACGGAAGTTTCTTAGAGAAATACAATTAATCGAAATTTCCCATTGTGTAATTGCACATTTTTTAATTCTCTCTATCCTATTCAATTCTTTGCGCTGTGTCTTTTAAACCTCCAAATAGACGAGAAACCTCAAATAATATTTTCACAAATGGCGATTTTTCTATTATATAATCAAAAAGATAGAAAGGCGATAGAAAAAACTTTCCTTAACAAATTTGTTAAAGACTAATATATATCAATACTACATAATACTAATTAAAAAATCTAATCATAATACTGATTAACACTATCAATAATAATAATATATATAAAAAAGTTTTGGTGTAAAGATCTGAAGGTACAATCACATTCGCCTTTTGAGCTAAATTGTTGACAAACACGCTCGATCTGTCAAAATGAAGTCTGTCTGAATAGGCAGAATCTACATGCATGAAATTTGGCATATTTTTTATTCACTCAAATTGTATCGAATTTTCGACGAAATCCATCATTAGGTTAAGTGCTTGTTATTTCGTCTATTTGTTCGTATGTGGCACGATGACTCAATACATTTCAAACTTAATGAAAGAATTTTCGAAGGTCATCATTACTCCGAAATTGTAGATCAGTATAAATTATTGGACACAACTGATCAGTGAGAAGAGGTACTGTTCCAAAATGCATATTCTATTACTTTCAATACACGAAAAAGTTAAACACAAAATAACTGAGGAAATGCAATAAAGTACGGAGCAAATATTAGTTACGGAATAATTACAGGGTGACACGTTGAAAAAAAATAACACATAAAATCTAACAAAGCATGGTTAAAAGAAGTTAAACAAGTAAAAACACAATAATCATTTATATTTAGTGAATGTTGTTTTTAGAGTCATTCAGAATTTAAGATCAAAAGAAAATCGTCATTTTTTGTTGAAATAAGTCCTGAAATGATGCGGAAGCCTACATCTTCAAAATTCAAGATAGTAATAAAAGAACTGATCATATTTACGATTTTGAAAAGTATGAAAATTGTGATGAAGCAACCAAAAATGAAAATTAAAACATTTAATTCTTAAGAAAAATAGAATTTCTGGAATTGAAAAACAAAAGGAAAGATAAGATTCACAGTTTCCGAATCCTTCCAATTCACAGTGTGGAATAAATCCTCCTTTCCATTCATTGCGCAAAATGCATTTTTGATCTCTCTAACACAAAGACTATGAAAATAATTGAAAACACTCCATTCTTTCGCGATTAATTAATGCCCTCTTTTTTTCCGTGTTTATCTTAGCGATTCAGCTCTTCATTCCAAAGGAACAAACTTGCTTGAGAGGAAAGATATTCTTAAGGACATAAGTTTGTTTTGAATAGAAGAAAATTCACTTCATCTCAATGAACTTAAAAGACTCTGAAGCAACTGGCACTATAATTACAAAGCGCAGTACTTTCTGAGAATGTCGAACAAAATAGAGAAAAATCCTCACAGTTCTCAATGCTTACAAACATTTAGCGTTGAATAAATGCTCCATTTTATTCAATGCGCTCGTTATCTCAAAAACACAAGAGTCTTCTGAAAATTGAAACAACAACATTCCCTCGCGATTAATTAAGGTAGGCAAAGTTCATTTCGCTTTTCTTGGCCGATACACCGATTGGCTCTCTTTCTTCCAGTGTTTATTTTGGAGATTTAGCTCTTCGTCCTGATAAATCAAACTTGATTGAGAAGAGAGATCTTCCTCCGCCAATAAAATTATAATGTATGAAAACATCTTCAGGTAATCACAAAGAAGAACCTGGCCCTTCCAAGGCATCCAGGTACTTCTGAAGAAACGGTTGCCACGAAAAAAAATATCAGCCCTGTGGCCGACGCAGAATATTCCAGAGAGGCCCATGCAGCGCCCCTTTTACGGGATACGACCAATCATCGGAGATGGACTCGAAGAACAGCCACTACCATTATTATATCCTACAAGAAAGCATCTTGAAATAAATATAAAATCATTTACTGAGGCTGGAGCTTTACTGGTGCAACTCTTATTCAAGATAGAACTTGTTGAGCGGAGGAAAATCCTCGCAATTCTCAACTCCTACGAATACTTAGCTTTGAATAAACGCTCCATTCCATTTTTCCGCATATTATCTCCCGAGCACAAGAGCTGGGAAACAATCGAAAACAGTTTCATTCTTTCCTATTTAATTAAGGCATGAAAAGATCGTCTCATCCTTCTGATGCTCTTCTTCTGCACTCGCTTTCCTTCTGAGAAATTTAATTCTTTGTTCTAGAGGAATGGGCCGAAGAAAGCCCCTCTCTGCTTTGAGGAGGTAATTGCGTTACCTCTGCAGAGTTGAAAGGGAGCTGGGATTTGGATAAGGGCAAATAATTAGATATGTTCAGTTGAAATAATCACTATGACTGACAACCTTCCTCCTCTTTTACAGGTTTGGAGTTTCACACAAAATCTTTTAAGTGGGGTTTTCAAACTCAGGGGAAATAATTGGTAAATGTTCTTTCATCTTTCTAGAATTCGATCATTTATTTCACACTGTAACTTCATAGTACTGGGTAATGACGATGCAATTAAAGTATGAAAGGTACTTAAGGATGAATTGTAAGATAATTTAAGTAAATTGTAGTTAATTGTAAGTAAATTGTAGATAATTGTAAGTAAATTGTAGATAACTGTAAGTAAATTGTAGATAATTGTAAGTAAATTGTAGTTGTAAGTAAGTAAGGATAAATTGTAAGAAATTGTAAGTAAACCACTCCGAACATTCTCTCCGCCTTAAATTTTAATAGATTTGGAAACGGGCAGCGGAATTGAATTTACAGAATTCGGCTGATTCGAAAATAAATAATTAAAAACCTTCATATCGTAATTAAATAGAATTTATAATTTTGCATGGTTGAGAGAAAGAAGAGGAGTTCAATATGGCTATGTCAGACATTTTCTCGTAAGAAGAGTTTTTGATATTGTTAGGAGAGAGGAAAGTAGATTCCATCACCCCTGTTACAATTCCAAAAGAGGAAAAGTTATTAAGAGAAACAAATGCTAATTTGTTTGAAAGAAAGAAATTTATCGGAAAAAATTTTTAATTCGGAAATTTAAGAGGAAAATTAAACAGATGGTGATACCCTACAAAGAGTTTCATGAAGTCCATTTTTAAATATTTTTGCAACCTTCTAATATGCGCATAAGTACACACTTATTTCACCTTAATATTTTATGCTATGAAATATAAGTCGTATTAAAAGGTGTTTGATTTCTTACTCAGAAATACCTTTTGATTTTAAAACTATTTGGCCAACTATATAGAAGAAAGGCTATTAGTAAACATTTGATTTTCCCTAACTCATTCATGATTAATTTAATTCCATGTAATGACAAATCCTTAAGAAATGGCTTTTAATAAAAATCTTTTTAATGAAGAAAACTTCATTTCTATCATCCCATTATGTTTCTTCTGAAAGAATTAAATGAAGAAACGAATGATTATTTAATTCCTTTAAATAAAACTTCCTCTCTACTAAATCTTGATAAGTTAAAAAAAATCTTTGCTATTTTCATAGAATGAAATTTAATATATTAAACCTGCGGACGTACATTAGTTTTCATCCGTGAGGAATTCAAAACTTTTTTAGCATTTCTGAAACATTTTTAAAAACGCATTCTATTAAACATTTCTATGAAAAGCACATTCTATTAAACATTTCTGTAAAAACCACCAAAAGATAAGTTATGTAGATTGAAACTTTGACTATTTGAAAACTGAAAGGCAGTGGCAATGGATTATATCTGCGAATTTCATTACATCTAATTTCAAACATTTCATTGATTACTTATGGCTGCATGGGACTTAATGCGTATCACTCAAAATTGTGCCCGCCTGTCGCACATTTATCTAATGATCGTATTTCCACATCTATTAACTAAATTTAATTAATACGGACTTCGATATAACAAGTAATGTGGAAATACAAACATCTCAAGTATTCTATGGTTTCTTTTGTGCATTAAAACAAGTCAAATTAGCATCACCTGGAAAACAAAAAAAAACAACTTTATGAGTTATATTGGCACAGGTCGAAAACCGTTTGTTATTATCTAGTATGGTTTTTAAGTTATTAAAGTTCTAAATTTGTAAAGATAATTTATGGACACTCGATATTTCAGAGACACTAATACCTTGCAGACACGCAGTCTCTTCAAATCAGGCAATGATGTGGACTGCAAACACAGATAGAGCACTCACATCTAGGAGTATCCATTCAATGTAGTCTGACCACTGTGACCCTAGCGTGCTAACCCAGATAGTTCCAACCGTTACCATAGCAACGGCACGGCAGTCATTTCTTGGGGCCGGAGACTCGTTGGCTGTTAAGTGGTCAGGAAGTGCTCCGGCTAACGGGAAAATCCCGAAGAAAAATCTCGGAAACTTTTCCCCATTAGGCAAGGGGTGTGAAAAGAGGGACGAGGGGAAGAATGTCGCCTACCCTCAAAATCACCTGTTTACAAGTGTGTGGGCAGACATTGTGAGCAAGTTTTTGTTCGTACACCATGATAACGATGATTTCGAAACAGTTTATTCGAAGCCGACGACATTTTATTGTCCTCTGGCATATTTATGAAAGGGTGAAGGAGACTTGGGAACTTTTGGAGAATGGTAGAACGTGGGTCGTAATTAATTAGAAATAATCCTCTTAAAAAATATCTTGAAATTTGAATTAAGTTTATAACATATGCTGAGGATAGTTTCGGACAAGTTTATATGAGTGGTGATTGTGAAAAAATTCGAATGATTTTAAATTTTGTGAATGCTTATTTGCATATTTTTCGAAATGTCATTTGGTTTAGATTTTTAATTTTGTTCACTTGATTCTAATTATCGTTCTTCGCAAATTAGTCAATTTCTCGGAACATCTGGTATTTACAGAATCATCCTACTGGTTTCAGATATTGCAGGGGTTTTTTCCTCTCTATTACTACATCTTTTTCAATCAGTTTGCTATCTTTGTATCTTTTACTTTCCGTTCTAATTTCTAAATGCTAAAAATAATGGACATTTCTGATGATGAAGATCAAATTCCTGATAATCTTTCAAACGAAAGGATCTGTTGATCTGCATATAAAATACAGGGTGATTCAAAACAGCATTGATAAAATGAAAGGACAAATCAGGTGTACGAAAAAAATTACAACGGGGCTCAGGATCAATCTTAAAGGCGTTAGATAATGTTGTATCAAAAGTTTGAAGTAAGTAAAGCTAGGCTTGATCAATACAGGCATGAATTCCTCATTAAAAAAATCCAAGATTTCACGTATGGCTAAATGGGTGATGTGCATCTAATGCAGGAACAGGAAGTAACCGAGATGTATATAAAAACTTTAAGTATGTGAGTTATTCGATGGAGAATATAAGTTATGCGCGAGTTTGTGCTTCTGTAAAAAAATATTCACCCCCGGCTTGTTATTATTCTAGATGAGCAGTTTGTGCGAAAAAAAATATAAATAATTTCTTAAGCATCCGACTGGGAAATTTTTAATTACTATTTAGATTTAACGTTCGAAACCTTGTTCAAATACCTTTGAACCAAGCGAATTGCTATTTACTTTACTTCCCACGGGAAATCGTAGGATAGGCCGTCAAATTTAGTTTAGTTATATTAACATCCCGTTTCGAAGTAACAAGAGGACCATTTCGGACGGACTTCGTAATTTTATATCGCGGTCAGATGATGATGACGACACCTGAGCTGGCACCCCCTCTCAAAGTTTCCCCGCCACACCAACGGGAGGACGTTTTTCCACTACGTATGATTTCGCGTGCAACAGTTCTCCTACACACGGAGTTTCAGAGCAATCGGATTTCGATCCTGGAGCCCTCCGGCCCCAAAGCCAAGACCTTACCACTAGGCTACCGCAGCCTGTTTGTCACAGGGTTAACAACTGATTGTAACTAGTCAATCCTGCATTTAGTCTGGCCTTAAAAGACGTCTAACGCCTCCAGAATAGACTTGCGCCCAATACGTGTTTTTTTTGTTTGTTTCTGTTGCTCTTTCATTTCGTCGATGTTGTTTTGAATCATCCTGTATATTGTGTGTTAAAGACATCAGAAAATTTCGGAATACCGCTTCAAATGATGACATTGCTATATATAACTGATTTTGGTTCAGAATTTCCTAGTTTTCTACCTACAGTTCTGTAAATATTTAGTTAATTATTGCGTACTTCAGAAATGAGACGGGACCCAAAATGCCGTTTGACGGACGGGTTACCATATGTCCGGATATCGTCCGGACAGTCCGGATTTAAAGTTCAAGTCCAGACTAGTGTCCGGATCTTCAAAATGTTCGTATTTACGACAGTGAATGAGGCGAGAGAGAAATTTCGGTGTAATTAAGGAAATCGCAATAATTGGAAAAAAAGCCGATGTCATTCTGCCAATGAAAAATATTCATTGTTTACACTGTCTACATACACAGTCGATGAGAAAATGGATAAGCATCTCTAACCGGAACGCCAGTTCAAACTGAAAATTCAAATTTTCGGCAGTTTCGATTTAATTTTGGTTTTCATTAACCCCTTAAGTCTCGCCCCCGTCATATCTACGTGCATCGAATTATCTCATTTTTAGGCTTATAAACTAAAATTTCATCATTAATTTATAATTTGACTAAAAAATTACGTAGTTTCCATAAGAATCTCAAGTATTCTATGCCTTATTAGATAAATGAAAACGACAGCTCCTTTCCTAAACAGGAGGGTCATCTTAACGGCAAAAAATGCGACCCTTAAGGTATTAGTTAAATTTTTAATTACCAAACGTTAGTGTATCTTCTTTGCATTATGACTTTAAATTTTTTTTTCTCTTCCTCAAACTCAGTGCAAGTGTTATGAAAGATGGTCGTAGAATATTATTCTAAACTTTTACAACCTCTCCAAGACCCTTCAACTCCGCCTCCGGTGTGTCCGGATTTCTACTAAAAATATTATGATAACACTACATATACATGAATTCAATATAAACCAGCTAGAAAACAGACTTAAATTTCACAGATTCCAATATCTTGCAGGCATGCAGTCTCTTCAAAACATACTCCGATGTCCACTGTAGACATGAATGGACCACTCACATCTCGGACAATATGCACAATCAGGTGCGGCCACCGAGACGATGACCCTCGCTTCGTCACCCAGATTACCCCAATTGTTGCCATAGCGACGGCACGGCATTCATTTCTCTGTAAAAGTGGCCGGAGAATTTGTTCGCGGTTAGTGGGCCGGAAGTACTTCAACTAACGGGAAAATCCGGGAGAAAAATCTCGGAAACTTTCCCGGATTGTGGGAAAGGGAGTGATGTCGCCTACCTGCAGTTTATTCTGAAGGGCGGCGGTTTACGAGTGCGTGGACAGACACCGCATTCGAGTTTATATTGGTTCAGCACAAGATAGCGAGGGCTTTGCAACCATTTATTGAAAGCGGAGGCGAGGTGTTGTGCTTAGTGATATATAAGGAAAGGGTGGAAGAGTTTGGCGATGTCGGATTTAATCGTCTGGAGCTTGGATATATGCAGGTTGTAACATTAGGATTTAAATAGTCATGACGAAAAACGCTGAAATGTACATTGGGTTTGAAGGTAACACTTAGGAATGTATAAGACGGATTCACATGCAAGTCGTTCATGAAGTTACCATAAACTTTAAAAAATAATCAATATTTGTTAAAATTTGTTCTTAGATAAGTTTTCCTTCAGAGAAACGAAAATATTTTTTCCATTAAAAACAACTGTTCCTATAGGATACGGCTCTTTCCTTTATAATGTCTGTTCAATGAAAATATGTAACAGGATGTGTTTAATGATGTCAATTAGCATTAAATCTAGACTTTTCCTATTTTGAAAATGCTAAATAACGTGCTTTTTTTTTCAATGATTTTGGATATTTATAGGAAATGAATTGTAATTTTGAGTCTATTTCTAACGAATTCGCAGTAATTTGTTTGCAGTAGGACTTTTGGCGGTTTTGATTTTGGTTGAGGAATTTAAATCATTCAGTCGGAAACTGAAATCTGTATGAAAATACATCCAGAATCTGCGAATATTAAAAAGTGTAAATCTTTTATTTTAATGGTCATTCAAAGGCGAAAAATCTGAAAGTTTGAAAAAAGTTTCGGCCAAGTTGTTGAAAAGACTGATCCCCTGTGAATTTGTGAAATTGTTGTAAAGAATAAGTTAAGCGGACCGGTGCGGCGCCATGCATAGTTGTTAGAATGCAGAGCCGCTCAATAAGAGGAATTCAGTTTACAAATCATAATAATTATCACTAAACTTTTACCAGCATTTAAACAATAAAGTCATAATACAAACTCATTATCTCCATTCTTCTCGTTGCTCATCCTTTTGACAAACTGCATTATATACAGTTCACAGGTAAATTTCTTGCTGGACGTGATATTGGTCACAGACTTATAAATAAACTTGTTGTCTTGCGGCTCGATCGAGAATAGCCAACAAAAGTGTTGTCTTCCTTTTACAGAAGGCTTCTTCTAGAATAGCGAAAGGGCTTTCTTTTACCCACTTTCAACAATTGTGGTTGTTGAACTGGAAATTGAGGATAAAAGTAGCTTCGTCGGACACATACATTTGCGTGGCCAAATGACGTAAAGTACCATTCGAGCAAGGAAACCAAGAAAAAAATTCCGCGAATATCTATGTCCTCGTAAAAAATTGGTGATCAATATTTGATATTTTAAGAGTAAAGCTGTAAAATTTGTCAATGACTGTTCGTACAGAGGAATACGGCATATGAACAACACGGGATATAGATGGCGCTCTCACATAACCGAAAGGAATGATTGCTGGCTTTTACGACGGCTGTAAAAACATGCTCGACGAGCAGATTTGTTTCTTCCCTTTTACTCGCAGAATGTCAAGATGCTCGATTCTTTTAAATTTCTCCAAAATGTTGCGTAGTATAAGTGGAGACTTAAAACTTCTACGGCTGAACTTCCTACAACGGAATTATTTAACTGCAGTAACGGAATACTTTTGGTTCTGCATCAGCATTTAAAGTTTAAACAAAAAGCAGTAAAGTATTTTCTTGCAATATGTGCATCATGCTCCGATAGCTAAATAATATCCCTGTACAGAACACCGCCCCATGCCCCTGTTCCTGACGCCATTATGGCGACCGAACCGGTGAATATCCCTGTACAACCCGAATTCTAACTTTTGTCCAATTAACCCATTAATACCTTGCGTCCCTTTTTAGGAAAGCTCATAAAAATGCATCATAAACTCAAGGTAATTATTTTTTCAATATAAATTTTACAAAAAAGTATTTTAGGTATTCGTTTCTTTTATATACTAGCAATGCTTGCCAAGAGTTCAGTTGATAATATAGCCTTTATATTTTTAAGTCATACTCGAAAGTAGTTTATTGCAGTGTCAAAAAGAAACGGTGAAGTTCGTTGAATTATTTACCAACTGAATTTACTTGCATTTAAAAATATTAGTAAATACAATTGTAAAAATAAAGGGTTTTTTTCTGAATATCATATAATTTTAGATTTGTATAGGTTTTCTTTATATTTTGCATTATTTCTCTAAATAAGGACCCTAAGCTTAGGAGGACATTAAAGCATACATTTTTCAGACAGGACTTTTTTCAGTAATTTTCCAGTTCATTTCACGACATGTGATATTAGTATACACAATATTATTGCAGAAATGCAAGTAAAATTTAAGAATTTTTGCGGTTTCGTCGCCAAGCTCGCCATAATCGCGCCAGCCGTTAAAAAATCGCCAAAAGCAAGGGGAAATAAAAGGGTCAGGATCACAACGTTTGACGAGTAATCGCCCAAAAGAAAAGAAATTTTGGCAACCGCGTATGATTCTTAAGTCTAGGCGAAATGCGACTTGGGCATTAAAAAGTTAATATTGCCAATAGAAAAAGTTGTAACACGAAAGATATTTTATTTGCACAATTTATGCAAATAAATATTATCCGTGCTTCTGCGCCATCTATTTGCGAATTTGGATACTAAGTTTTTTTATTTAATGAGGATCAAGCGAACAATCTCATATCTCTGTAGTCCAAATTTTGCTTTATTTGGCTCAATAGAACGCATTCCTAAGGCCTCTGAATTATAAAAGATATTTCTTGCCAACTCTGTACATTTCTCTACTCAGAAGTATTAGCAAATTAAATAGGAAATCATTTTTTGACTTAATT
The DNA here is from genome assembly GCA_013235015.1 of Araneus ventricosus. Lineage (NCBI taxonomy): Eukaryota > Metazoa > Arthropoda > Arachnida > Araneae > Araneidae > Araneus > Araneus ventricosus. Next base: position 20,112 of record BGPR01012072.1, read on the forward strand.
CAAGGATCGTTCCTATGTCGTTGTAAAGTTCATTCTTCGCCAGTTCCTTTTATAAGTGCATAAATTTATTTTTCCTTCAAAATAAAACAAAAATTTTTCATTTTGAAATCTGATAACTTTATTGACTTCTCGATTCAGTACAAACGATCTTACACGTATCCTGTCATTTTCAAAAGAGAACGGCAGCGAATAAACAGTGCTTTTAAATAAACCGATGCGCCATCTGCTTGTGCTATGTTAAACATTCGTTGCGAAAACATGTCACCTTAGCAAATTTGATGACAGCATTTGTCATTCTGATGGAATTTTCCAAAATACAAACACGGAAAGGAACTAAAAATTAGATACAACAATATAGAAAATGTGCATGTAATGGCAGAAGTGGAAACAAGGTCTGAGTAGTACTTTCTGACTATTATTACCTTCGTGGTATTACTACTTTTCGTGGAAAAGAAAAAGGCTAAAAATACTTTCTTGTGAAAACATTATTTTACATAAAATCATTGCATAATCTGATATATTGAATTTACTTTCTTAAAAAGATTAAAGTAGTTTTAATAATGTGCTTTATTTATTTACCGAAATTTTTGCTGAAATAATCAATGCTGATTTTAATAAGAGCAGAAACTTTCTGAAAATACTTAACAGTATCAGAAGTAAGCTTGTGAAAATGTGTCTGAATTAATTTCGTTGTCGTGTTAATGCATTAAAATGATACATCTCAGCAATGTTTTAAGAGGCCGAATAAATCAAAACATCTATGAATTATTTTTAAAGAAAATTTAACGAAGATTGAAAGGAAGAACGATTTTTCTCAATTGGAATAATTTGTTAAATTTAAACAATTAAAAATGGGCATCGTTATCAGGTGTATAAAACGAAATTTTACTGAGAAATTTTATAAATTAAATGAAAAACGAGTTTTAAAAACACGTTTTTATTAATGTACTATCTGCAATTTTTTTTATTTTAATTGTTTGCCACTTTTTAACCCTTTTAGTGCCGAACCATGATATAACGTCGTTTGCAACACTTGCGAGAAGTCATCGACAATATACCGTTGCGTATGCGACAGCGGCAAACTATTCGCAACGGAATGGTACTCTATCTCAAAAGAAATTTATAAAACGTTATAAATGATTTCATTAATATATTCGATTTATTAATAATATTCGATTAATAATATAAGTTATTATTCTTTTCTGTTTTTCATATATTAAATTGAAAATTCTATATTAACTTTTTTGAGAGCGAAGGGGCGCACAATGTGTTTTGGCCTAGAGCGCATAAAAATCCGGCCCTGTTCATAAGAAATAAAATTTCCTGCGAAGCTTCTTCTATAAAAGATCGGATCCACGTTTGTCGCGAAGTTCGAGATTAGCCAACACTTATTTTCTAGCTTGACTCTTCGATGTCAGTTAATTTGCTTAACAAGGAATTTTTTGAAGTATTATATTTATCATCGTGAAGAGGATTTGATATGTTATTGTAAAGTGAAGCGAAATGAAACTGCCGCTGAATTGCGCTGAATGCATCGCCCTGCGAGCTGATTTTTGGGATCAAATGGAGTTGTAATATCGGTAGCAGGCGAACATATGTGTGCCTGGGTGGTCTGGTGAGAAATTAATGTATGTTATGAAAGGAAGTTTAGTTTCAGTTTTCAAAGACACCCAGTATCGGACACATACATTAACGAAGACTTTTAACTTCTAGAATTTTGATTACAATGTTTTGAACAATGTCAATAACACAATCGTTTCATCATAAAAACATTTTTGTTTAAAGCAGCAACGACGATATTATATTTTGTTGTATCTTGAATACCGTATTGACTTGTATCTTGTTGATCAAGTTGCAAAAACCATAATTTTCTCTGCTGCGACAAAAAAATTGGTGTCCTATTTGCTTCTCGATTAACTTGGACATTTGCATTATCGTGGTGCTCTTTTAATTTTCAGCCATTTTAAGAGAAATGTGAATAATGAAATTGTTATTGATGCTTGAATATACCTCAACTTTCGATAGAAGACACTGAAGCGATGATTTCAATATTATTCAATAAAGATTAAGTCTTCAAGACCATGACCGAAGTCACAAAGTTTATTAGATACCAAAATGAATATGACATGAAATTGTTAATCTGTCATTGAAAATACATATGAAATACTTTAGCGACTATTTTACGATTTTCTAGTTGATTGGATAATAAAGAGTAAGAAAAAATTACTTTGTTTTCTCTACAAAAAAATGCAAACTATCCTATTACACATGGTAAGCTTGCAGATTAATTTTATTCCCTGACCTGGGAGCGCTATAAACACTCAAAAAGCTTAATTTTCTAGGGTTAGTTATTTTTCTATTGGTATGTACAAACTGCATTTTAAAGTTAAAATATAAACATCGTTTAATATCAGTGAAAAGAAAGAATTTAGCAAAATGATGGTTTAATTTCTTATGAAAAATTGATTCGAAATTTATTGTTTCTTCGTTGTTGTTATTTTCTTTCTGTATAAAAATAAATTCTTCTTTTAAATTTAGCACTTTTTTGTTTTTATATAATTTTTATATAAACAGATATTTTATAAATTAATTAGATTCTTATTAATTTTACCACTTTTAAATAAAAAAAGGATTTATATAAAAAATAATTTTAACTTCTAAGCTTACTAGCAATTGCATTCTAAGGCATATTTACTAAAGTGTTTGGTTTTATACCGAGCACGTTGGTAACAAAGGAGTAAGAATGCAATTCTCCATGTCAAAAGATTTGATGTCGTTTTTCTTTTAATTTCCGCGGCTTCTTGCTGTGACTGTTTCGTATATTGTTTATCGCTGAGAAGGAGAGGAAAACTCCTTACAATACTTTCAGAATATTCCGCAGTTCCTGATGCACTGCTCTCATAAAAAATGTAAGGTCTAATTGTAAATGAGGATGTGAAGCCACACAACAACTTAACTTTCCATCAATGCAACAAAGGGCCCAATTTCCCATAGGGTCAACCTTTGCCATGGTTTAGGGAGCAGCTGTCAAGTTGCACATAAGTAGAAGAAATAACAACCAAATATTTGCAAATTTTTCAGTATAATTTTGAAAAGACTATATAAAATTATATATTTTAAATTTACATTCGGTTCAAAAAATATATTGAAAGATACATTTTTTTGGCTTCTGTGGACCTTACCGTCACTTGCCCTTGCAGTTCTTTGCATTGAAATCGATTTAATAAAGAACCGTCCAATTCAATGACACTCCTAGCTATTGACGGACAAAAGCGCGGACGAAGTAGTTCTAAAAGATATTTCACACGGTATTAAGAAATTCAATGAAGTGTTTTTGCAGTTGTAAATGTTGTGTTATTTCATAAGAGATGTAATTTTGAATTAAAAATATAATGTGGTTCAAAGATTATAAAGTTTATTTTAAGTGATTATATGTTTCGAAAATAAACTATTGTATATTAAATTGAAAATTATTTATTACACCTTTTTTGAGAGGGGGCTCAGAACATGCTTTGGGCTAGGACAAAGAATATATTTTGGCCTAGGGAGAAATGTATAAATACGACCTTTCCCATTAGTATTTCAACATAAAATATAGTAAATGTGAAGAATGACTTTTTTAAAAACATAATCATGAGGAAATAGTAAATTATTTTATTCCCTCCACTTTTTAAAAAACTTAGAAATTGGATGGTAAAGCAACAAATTCACACCATTAAAAGAATTATTTTTTCGTTTATAAATTTTTTCAGATTTAGATCGTTAAAATTGTTTCATTTTGTCAATAGTTTCTGAAGTTTACGCTGGAAAAATTGGAAAAAAATAAAGACTCCCTTAGCTTTTCCCTAAAACTACATCAAAATTTAGATTGCTTTACTCAGTCTGAAATGAAATCAGTTTTGACTGCGAGTTTCCGACTTTAATGTGGAAACCCCTTAGATTTCAAAGAAACTAACTATAAACACTAACTGAATGTCTGAAACATAATTTTCTTTTACATTAAGTTATATTAATGGTTTGAGATTCTTTGTGTTTATATATAGTATGTCAATTCTAAATTAAAATTTTTTAAAGATTTGTTCTCAGTTTCTATCTTATGTTATTCCAAATTCTACGTTCTTCCTTATTTATGCTGTTATATACTGAATAATGATTTATTATTACACTCTGCTATTATTAATATGTATCAGTTAGTTCTAAAGTATTTTTAATCACGTTCTAAATTTTATTTTATGTCGTTCTAAATTCTAATTTTTGCTTTTTCAAATTCTGCTCAAAATCTTATTCTTAATTTTAAAGTTAATTCTACATGTGTTGTTCTAAATTCTACGGTGTAATAACTACTTACGGATTTTTATCTATTTACCCCATTGTCTTTTTGAGAATTAGTCTTCACATACGCACGAACAAAGAGATTTTATTCCAGAAACTGAGTTTGGGATTCAATTTAAAATACAAATAAAAAGTCCCAAAAATGATTGCCTAATTTTTTGCTGAACAAATTATTTCGTTGATAAATTGGGGAAAGAACTGGCAGTAAATTCAAAAACACTGAACACTGATGCACCTTTAAAAAGTGAATACTGATGCATTAAATTTGATAAAGAGTTCTTACTTTTTACTTACTTGTACCGTTTAAATTTTGTCAAAAGATTCTATGAAAGTTAAATTCTTATAAAAAAGATGCTGTAAAATACGAAATAGAAAAGTATTAATAAGGTGTGTTCCTGAAGGAAATTACAAATCGTTTGCTTTTAAACTTTTCTTTTAATCTTGTTCGGAATTCTATTAGGTGTTCTGGTAATTGTGTCTTCATTTGTGTTCTTGTTCGTGATGAGTTTAATGTTCTTGTATAGATATTGACTTCATGTTGAAATTAATGTTTATATTTGTGAAATGTGAATAGTTATTTGTCGAAAGACTTAATATGAAGAGAATAAAGAATGCCATTTGCCTAATTTGAAACGACGGTGACATTATATAAGGTTTTCATGAATATTTCCCAATCATTCACAAAATGCAATAAGAAAGAACTTTCAATTTAACGAACTTTTCTCTTACAGTATTTAAAACAGTAAGAAATGGAAACAGCAACAAAAGATAATAATGCAAACGAACTACCTCGTAAAATAGAAATGATAATAAAAAAAAGCTGCAATTTCTCAAACCAGCAGGAAGACACCACAGACCGGACAAACTCTGGGAAAAACAAAGCATTCATTTCCAGTTAATCAAGACGTATCCGGCATCGTTGTCACTAATTTAACAACTATCCACCATTATTTATAGTCATTACACCTGTGGGAACACAAAGCATTTATCAACGGGGGCAAATCAAGGCTGCATGAGGAAATGTTAGATATCGTTGTTGTTTCATTATTTGAGCAAACTACATGGAAAAAGAACGCTATTTTTAAAATTAATCTGGAAAAAAGGCAGAATATTTTAATTTAAATCAAGGTAGGTAACTTAATATTTAAGAAAGCTTATTTTACATATTTTAAAATTTATTGTACAATTTTTCAAAGTTTTTTAATAATTAGTGTGGACTAAATACTTAGAAGGAAATATACTTCCTAGCGATTCAGTTATTTTAACATTTTCCTTTAGAGTTTTACTTTTTCGTTAACGAGTTTTAAAAATCCTTTTATTGTCGTAATGTTTTCGGCAGTTAGAATAGAAAACTTCAAAATATTGCTTAAATGATAAAAAAATCTAATTAAAACTTTAAAAAGTCTCTCTAAGGCGCACATGCCTAGCCAAGTATGTTTGTGCCAAATTTGGCAGTTCTGTGTCCAATGGTCTGCCCGGCAGAGAGTTGCATTTTGTGCGTAATGATTTTTACATCCTGCAGTTTGCGGAATGTCTAGGGAAGAAGATGGTTATTTCTCATTACAGAAAATCACGCTGCTTAACCTTTGCATTTTATTTTCATATGCTCAATGAAGATGATTACAGATATTTAATATCAGCAAAATGTGTGAAATAGTACTCTTTTGGTTAAGTGAAATTTAAAACATAATTTTCAAATGACGCGGAAAAACTAAAACACTTTTTGAATATAAGAATAAAGTTACGAGAATCATTTTTTCACGAGACAAAATCCTTTATTAATGGCTTCTTTGTTGAATTAATACATTTTTATTTATAAGAACGAAGTAAAGGAATTTTCTTTCAAAGAAATTCTACCTGAAAAAACCTGATGAGATTAGAAGTTACAAATTGCTTTTATGCCTGAGACAAAATCCTTTATTCATTGATTCGTATTTTAATTAAAACATTTTTATGTATAAGAAAGACATAAAATAATTTTCTTCTAAAAGGATTCTTCGTGATATAGCAAGTATAATTTCAATCACAACCAGATGAAATCGAAGAAATACAAGAAATTCAATAACAGCCTTAAGAATAGAGCAAACGTTCCTATACATTTAGGTAATTAACATGTTTCTTCTTTTAGTTTGAACAGAATAATCCCCCTTTCACCCACGCAATGAACTATTACTAAAAAAAATCCCCATGAAAACAGTATGTTTTCTCTTCACCTAGGCTGGTACACACGTTAAAATTACATTACATTACACCACATACATCCCCGTGTATAGAGCCACTTGGCTCCTTTCCACTTTGGATGGATACAGGTGAATTTTATTTTTTAAGAAAAGACAAAAACAAATAACAGGTAGAAAAACAAATAATAATGAAGAAGAAACATAAAACTGGACAGAACAACATAGAAAACAAAGCAAAATGAAAAAAAAATAGGTAGAGGGAAAAAAATCATAAAGTAGCCGGAAGTGTGTGTCAGTCTGGGTGGAAGCGTGCTCAATGATTTCCTCTACAGTGAGATTGTTCTCATCACATATGAAGCGCATTAGGATTCGAGCTCTTGATAAGTTATTAGTGAGAATGTTTTTTATCCACTATAATTTAAGTGACACTGTAGGAGTTTGGAAATGCCAGGAGAGGGTAAACCGACATTTTGTGGCATAATGTATTGGATGCAGTTTTTCTCAGCATGAGGTCTGGAATAGTTAAGGTTCAATATTCGGACATTAGCCAGTAGTGTTCCTTAAACATCGATAGACTATCCATACTATCGAAGCCAAGTCGATAGTATCGAGTTTTCGAAACTATCAACTGAAACTATCGATAGTTTCAAAACTATCGATACTATCGATAGTTTCCTCTCGGGCAATACTATCGATAGGCGCATTTTCAGTCGATAGTTCCAAAACTATCGACTGGAACTATCGATAGTTTCAGTCGATAGTTTTAAAGCTATAGACTGAAACTATTGACTGTGCATACTATTGCTTCTATCTAGTGGCGGGTCGTGTATTGAGTCAGTGGGAGTGATGTATTATATAATACCTATCATTGATGCATTTTTGTATAAATTAAATATTGGCCTTTTTGGTCAATTTTGGATATTTTAATAAATTGATTTTTGACTTGATGTAAGCAAGTTTTTATATATATGGTACTGAATTTTAATTTATCTTGCAGTTCTAGTCGTTAGTTTTGAAACTATCGATTGTTTTCTCTCAAGCAACAAGTCTATGTATTGTTATAGGCGGTGCTTTAAGTAATTATACCACTGTGATTATTGATGCTATTTTGCATTATTCAAATTTTACCTTTAATTTCTCATGTATTTACTTTAGATTGTTTTCAAACTATCGATAGTTTTTGTTCAAGTAATAAATAGATCGAGGAATTGATCTTGGATTACTGAGAAATTTTTGTACTTCGTATCTGTATATATGTATGGAAGTAACGTACGTAGTACATAGGTATTTAAAGTACTAAGTACATACGCATGTAATGTGATAAGTATGTAGGTGAGTATTTTAGGTACTATAAGTACACATATAACGCACAACGTCGTTATGTATATATGTTAAGTACTAAGTTTGTAAATAAAAATTTACGGATATACGTACGTATATATGTACGTCGTATATGTGTAACGTCCGTCCGTCTGTATGAATGTAACTTACGTATATATGTATGTAATGTACGTTCTATGCAAGGAACGCTCATACATTTGATTGCACGTATGTATTTACGAATCATCATTACGTATGTAACGTACGTACGTATGTTTGAAACATACATAAACTTAGTGCGTTACATGCTTACGTACGTATGTTACATACCTATTACTTAGATTAGTACGTACGTTACATACATATACACATTTCATACGTAATTAAGTTTCATACACATGTACTTACGTTATGAACGTACATACGCTTCCGAATGTTGTATACGTGCATATGAAACGTTCCTAGGTAAGTAACGTACGCGTGTATGTACGAAAGTATACAGGTTACTTACGTACGTATGCATGCCACAGCCGTACTTTCATAGTACATTTACATACTCAGTTTTGTACATACGTACGCATGTACGTTACATATGTAATCATGTTTCATACATACTTACGTTACATACGAACGCATAATTCATATTTACGTATGAACGTACGTCACATACGTACGTATGTTTCATATATACGTATGACGCAAGTTACATATGTACGTTTCAGACGTGCGTTACATACGTACTCACGTTTCATATATACTTACGTTACATACGTACTCGCGTTTCATACATACTTACGTTACATACGTACGCACGTTTCATATATACTTACCTTACATACGTACACACGTTTCATATATACGTTTGACGTACGTTACATAAAACACATATTTCATATTTACGTATGAACGTACGTCACATACGTACTAATGCTTCATATATACGTATGACGTAAATTACATATGTACGTTTCAGACGTACGTTTCATACGTACTCACGTTTCATACATACCCTATTGGAAAAAAAAAAATTCCGGTATAAAAAAAATATACCGGCTTATGAAACACCGGTTCCGGTATGATACTGGATCCGGTATCATACCGGATCCAGTATCATACCGGAATCGGTGTTTCATAAACCGGTATCATACCGGATCCAGTATCATACCAGAACCGGTGTTTCATAAACCGGTATCATACCGGAACCGGTGTTTCATAAACCGGTATGATGCTGGATCCAGTATGATACTGGATCTGGTACGATACCGGTTCCAGTATGAAACCAGAACCAGTATCAAACTAGAATATTGATTATAGAATTGTACTGAATTTATCAAATTAATGTAATTAAATCATTCAATAAAAATATATATATATATATATATATATACGAATCAGCTTTATTTTCCTTCTGGTACTACATGCTTTAATTTAAATCAGCACAGAATAAAATATTTTAGACTCAAAAAGATATTTTTCTTCAAATAAAACTAACAAAGAAAATTATGAAAGTGATAACCAAATGAATAAAAGTTGCAAAACAATATAATTATTCTAAAAACAAATTAGATTTAATATTATTAATAAAGAGATTGTGGTTTTACATCTTATCACTATGAACATAAAAAAAAGACAGTATTATGAATAAATAAAAGTCGTAAGCTGATTTCCTTTTAATGCTTTCACCTTAGTCAAGAAAGATAAAATTTTTTGGCCCTGAAAAGGACCGTTTTTTATGTAGTGAAAGCATCAGGAAGTCAAATTCAACAGGCATTGATATATCAGAGAATTCTCTTAAACATTTTTTTAAAAAATGATTCAACTCCATTCTACAATATATACAAACACATACATAAAATCATGAATATATGCATCGTCAATATAATATATTGCCGTTCTGAACATTACAAAAAATTTCATTCCTGTATATACAAAACATGATTTGAAAAATTTCCATTATTATTCACCGTAAAAGTCCGCATAAGACACTTAAGTCTTACTTAAGACTTAAGTCTTGCATAAGACACTTAATAAATAAGCAAATTTGCACTACATCATTACACTAAAAAAAGAATTCTCTTAAACAATTGATATATATTTTTTAAAAAAAATTATTACTGTATTGCAGGTCAAAATTTAAATTATATACAAAATATAAGCTACATGCATATAAAAGGGTTATGTTAATGTTCACGGTATTTCTCTGTAAACACAATTACATACCTCTTTGGTCGAAGAGATAATTGAAACGCTATCAAATGACCTGGCTCTACGACAATCCAACATAAAGTTGGGCATGTGTAAAACCAGTACAGTAAATTCTTGATTATCCAGCTTTCAAGTATCCGGAAATCTCAACTAACGGGAAAAATCAGAAAATGAGTTTTTCTAAAAATTTTACATCAGAGTGCCAGAATTTAGCACGCCCAAACTGTTCCATTCACACAGGCAATTTATTTCTGGAATGCAACATCCACTTCACACGGAGGGTCGTAGAAGGAAAAAAAGCAATATACAGTACAGTGACGTACACAGACTTGTTTTCACAGGGGGGAGGGATTCAAAAGAAAAAACCAAAGGAGAAAAAAAGTTCCTCACCCTCCGCTGAAAAAGAAAAATTGACAACGAAAAAAAAGCAGTATTATTGTCCGATGGGATGAGCGGTATTCTGGGAATTAAAAATGTTTCTTTTGAGCTTGACTCAATCATTTCTGCTTCAATAACGTTACGCTGTAATTTTGTCACTATTACACTTGTTGTACAGCCCGTTGCACAGGCCTTTTGAAGGCATCAAATTTTAAAGTAGCATTATCACCGGACTTTTTTTTTACTACTTGCTGTTCGTTTGGCAAGTGAACGGCCAACCTCATGATTACCTACATGAGGTTTTTCTGAGAAAGAAAATTCAATGAGTCTCCACATCGCTTCAGGAGCACTTACATCATATCTGCATTACAAACAGCAAACCTGTAGGAATAATATTGGAACTATGTAACCCTAACACGTTTTGCAGATCTTCTTTCTTCAGCATGTTCCAAGTTGGAAATCCAACCGCATTCTCCATTCAGAAATAGAAGAGGATAAACCACAGGATCGCTGCACTGATTAAGTGGTGAAATATTTTTGTTTGTATTAACTGTTAACAACTGGATAAATGCAAATATCTCGATTTGCTGGGGGCTCTACTTCATCTCCGACAAATATTGCAGCAATCTCTGTCCTTGAAGTAGGTGCATTATACCTGCACAAGTCGAAATCTGGATGTTCCATAAAAACCATTTTAACATTTACAGCTGAATTAGATTGCATCAATTGATGCATCTGCAGATATGATTCCGCAAATGGATTTATGCTTCGTAATAAAGTGTCCAACTTCTCCATTACAGAGTGAAGGCAGGCTTGATTATTCTCCATACGTCTATTCCTTGCTTCACTGGAGTCAGATATGTACAATTGTCCATAGCCAGGTCTGTTGCGTACATTTGAACAGAGAGGAGAAACCACATGATAAATCTGACCATGTATATTTAAACACTATGGAAATGTTCCAAGAGGTGCCTTTATTTCGGCCCCCATAGGTGCAAAGGCTAATGCAGCATTATATTCTCGAATTTGATGTTGATAGTTTTTTGCTACCTGTGAATTGGTGCAGAGTAATTGCTTGAGAAGATCAGGAGCTTCTGTCAGATGAACTTTCATATCATGACAGGATTTGGTATAGTTTTTCCTCGAGTTCACTTCGTTTTCACAAGAATGCATCACAGAATTAGCACACATCAGACATATTTCTACAGATGTGTTCCGGGACATTCACCTCAATTTGAGAATGAACACGATTTGCCTAAGTTCATCAGAACGTTTTCTGGCTCGCCTAAGCTTCTCAGCTTTATTTCTAGCTGATCTCCTTTGAAGCGTGCGTTTCATCAAAATTTTCATTTTAAATGTCCGAATGCTGTTCCTCCGCAGATTATAATAAAGGTCTTGCAGACTCATTTGCATCAAGAAATTAACGAAATGTTGAAAAAAAAAGCACTTGCAGCACTGCCGCCACGCTTCGACCATAGCCGAATGTAAACAAACCGGTCGTTGCCATCGTAAGAAAAAACTTTTTCCGCCACGTTCTATTTCCGATTTAGCGTTTTATATATACAGATTTTCATTGCATATATTCATATTTTTATGCATGTGTTTGTATATATTGCGGAATAAAGTTGAATCATCTTTAAAAAAATGTTTAAGATAATTCTTTTCGAATTTGTCAATTGCAGGGCATAAGAGAAATTCGTTATTTTTGAATGTATCAGTATATATGGCTTGTTAGAATTTTTAAAAAGCAGATAACATTTAAACATGTATTATAATCTATATATATAAAACGCTAAAGCGGAAATAGTACGTGGCGGAAAAGTCTTTTTTTGCCGATGGCAACTACCGGTTTGTTTACAATTGTAACGGTCGTAACTGATAATTCAGAAATAAACAGAATCTTCATTTTTTCCTCCAAAACCTGAACTTTTTCGACATTTCTTAATCTGAACCTTTTTTGTGAATACAGGAATGATAGCTTTGCAGCTATAAATCCCCCAAAGCCTCCAAATCAATCCAAAATCTCCTGATCTTTTCAAGGAAATACTCTACAGCAATTTATAGGAAGCAAAAAACTATCAACAGCAAATTCGAGAATATAATGCTGCATTAGCCTTTGCATCTATGGGGGCTGAAATAAAGGCACCTCTTGGAACATGCCTATAGTGTTTCCATATACATGGTCAGATTTATCATATGGTTTCTCCTCTCTGTTCAAATGAATGAATCAGACATGGCTATGGACAATTGTACATATCTGACTCCAGTGAAGAAAGGAATAGACGTATGGAGAATAATCAAGCCTGCCTTCACTCTGTAATGGAGAAGTTGGACGCTTTATTACGAAGAATAAATCCATTTGCGGAATCATATCTGCAGATGCATCAATTGATGCAATCTAATCCAGCTGTAAATGTTAAAATGATTTTTATGGAACATCCAGATTTCGACTTGCTCAGGTATAATGCACCTACTTCAAGGATAGAGGTTGCTGCAATATTTGTCGGAGATGAAGTAGAGCCCCTAGCAAATCGAGATATTTGCATTTATCCAGTTGCTAACAGTTAATACAAACAAAAATATTTCACCACTTAATCAGTGCAGCGATCCTATGGTTTATCCTCTTCTATTTCTGAATGGAGAATGCGGTTGGAATTCCAACTTGGAACATGTTGAAGAAAGAAGATCTGCAAAACGTGTTAAGGTTACATAGTTGCAATATTATTCCTACAGGTTTGCTGTTCGTAATGCAGATATGATGTAAGTGCTCCTGAAGCGATGTGGAGACTCATTGAATTTTCTCTTTCGGAAAAATCTCATGTAGGTAATCATGAGGTTGGCCGTTCACTTGCCAAACCAACAGCAAGTAGTAAAAAAAAAGTGCAGTAATAATGCTACTTCAAAATTTGATGCCTTCTGAAGGCCTCTGCAGCCTGCTGTACAACAAAGCTAATAGTGACAAAACTACAACGTAACGTTATTGAAGCAGAAATGATTGAGTCAAGCTCAAAAGAAACATTTTTAATTCCCAGAATACCGCTTATCCTATTGGACAATAATATGCCTTTTAGTTTTAAAAGAAAACAATTCCCTGCACATTTGGCATTTTCTATGACCATTAATAAATCCTAAGACAAAACTTCTAATAAAGTGTGTTTGGTATTAACTAATCCTGTTTTCACACATGGCCAACTTTATGTTGGTTTGTCTAGAGCCAGGTCATTTGATAGCGTTTCAATTATCTCTTCGACCAAAGAGGTATGTAATTGTGTTTACAGAGAAATACCGTGAACATTAACATAACCCTTTTATATGTATGTAGCTTATATTTTGTATATAATTTAAATTTTGACCTGTAATACAGTATTAATTTTTTTAAAAATGTATATCAATTGTTTAAGCGAATTCTTTTTTAGTGTAATGATGTAGTGCAAATTTGCTTATTTATTAAGTGTCTTATGCAAGGATGTCTGACTTTTACGGTGAATAATACTGTCTTTTTTCAAATCATGTTTTGTATATACAGGAATGAAATTTTTTGTAATGTTCAGAAGGGCAATATATTGTATTTACAATGCATATATTCATGATTTTATGTATGTGTTTGTATATATCGTGGAATAAAGTTGAATCATTTTTTAAAAAAATGTTTAAGAGAATTCTCTGATACATCAATGCCTGGTGAATTTGACTTCCTGATGCTTTCACTACATAAAAAACGGTCCTTTTCAGGGCCAAAAAATTTTAATCTTTCTTGACTAAGGTGAAAGCATTAAAAGGAAATCAGCTTACAACTTTTATTTATTCATAATACTGTCTTTTTTTATGCTCATAGTGATAAGATGTAAAACCACAATCTCTTCATTAATAATATTAAATCTAATTTGTTTTTAGTTAGTTTTTGAATAATTATATTGTTTTGCAACTCTTATTCATTTGGTTATCACTTTCATAATTTTCTTTCTTAGTTTTATTTGAAGAAAAATATCTTTTTGAGGCTAAAATATTTTATTCTGTGCTGATTTAAATTAAAGCATCAGAAGCAAAATATATATATAAAGCTGATTCATATATATATATATATATATATATATATATATATATATAAATTTTACAATATTTTTGCTAAGACGCAGTGTTTTCATTGTAGCAAGCGAAGCGAGCAAGGTTTGGGTAGCAAACACGGCAGGATTGCAATCCTCCGGGGGATTGGCGATCTTTCGCGAGCAGTGGCTGAGCCACCTAGTAATAACTAATTTTATTTTAAAAAATTAGATTATGCCTACTTGAGGGGGCTTATCTCTCTCCCTCCGCGGATCCACTTCCATACACATATATGGTTAATCAAACTTTTTATATTACAAGTATTTAAGTTATTGTTACGCACTTATTACATGTATTTAAACCAGTATACTGTCTTAAATACTTCCAGTATATTTTTATACTGGTTCAAAATTTCCAGTATGTTTTCATACTGGTATCAAAATTTCCAGTATGGTATCATACCGGCTTCTAAATTTCCAGTGTGATATCATACCGGCTTCAAAATTTCCAGTATGGTCTCATACCGGCTTCAAGATTTCCAGTATGGTTTCATACCGGCTTCAAAATTTCCTGTATGGTTTCATACCGGTTTCAGAATTTCCAGTGTGGTTTCATACCGGTTTCAAAATTTCCGGTATGATTTCATACCGGCTTTAAAATTTCCAGTATGTTTTTACTGGTTCCGGTATCATTTTTACTGGTTCCGGTATCATTTTGATACCGGTATTTTGAATTTTTTCCAATAGGGTACTTATGTTACATACGTACTCACGTTTCATATATACTTACGTTACATACGTACACACGTTTCATATATACTTACGTTACATACGTACGCACGTTTCATATATACGTATGACGTACGTTACATATGCACTTACGTTTCATGTATATTTACGTTACATACGTAATCGCGTTTCATGTATACTTACGTTACATACGTATTCATGTCTCATTTATGCCTACTATCGATAGTTTCAGTTGATAGTTGGGAAAACTATCGACGTTTAAGGAACACTATTAGCCAGCATACAAAGATGTTAGCCACAGATTATACAGAAATGAAAACTACAAAAACACGATGCCTGCACACTGGAATCGAAAATATATATAAATTTCCTTGAATAGAAAAAGTGTTAAATAAATACACGGACAATTTTATTAGTGATCGTTCTAAGTGTAGAATTTAGCAAATTTTTTTCAGTACCACCATAACGCATTGCTAACTTCTAAAGCTTTAATCGAAGTCCTATACCTTACTGGAATTTTTGGGTTAATCGCCGAAATCTTCAAGATGCAATCAATAATTTTATAAATTCTAAGAATCAAAATGTTCTTTTTGACGACATGTAATTTCCTGGTGTAAGTTCGAGAGATGGCACCGTAATATAATGAAGGTAGATAGTTTTGCATACTCTGCAGACTAATGCCGCCATATTCACACATTAGGTAAGATATTGACAGTAAAATCAGTAGCAAATCCAAGGGGGCTATGGGGCTGCAGCTCCTCCAGTGCTCAACCAAACTTCTTGATTTCTTTTTCAAATCACTACACATGTTTGTTCCCTCTTGTTTTAAAAAATTAAACGTGGCAACATTGCTTTCTGGCTTGACAGACTCGAAAGTTTCCTAGCTTTTGTAGTCATTCCACTCGTACTTGTAGCATTGATGCGGTCGAAAATATTTTTTGGCTAGTTACTGTATTTTTATTAAATTATCGAAAGTATTGTAGTGTCGTTTATGATTCTTATTCTCAGATGAGTAAAGTAAGAGTTTAGTCTTACATAAGCCTTGAGGTCACAAAGATTCAAAATTTATATGATCTCAGCTCCCCTCCCGACCAAAATCCTGGATTCGCCACTGAGTAAAATAGTTTATGAAAGACAGTTTTATGTATTTATCAAGAAAATATTCTTATTTGAGAAGTTCTAGTTCTAGCTTCTCAAAAAAATTATTTAATTTAGACAAATAAGGAAATGATTTAAATTCCTGAGTAATATGATGGACGAACCAACTTTTAGATTCAACATGTGGGGTTGCATTCCAGGTGGATTCAAAGAATGTAAAAATTCTGTTGGATAGTATACAGCCTGCTCTATATCCATCACAGCGTCAACAGATATATAAGTAATAGAATTTCCCGGTAACTTTTAAGGATAATCTCTTTTATTTTATTAACATTTTCATTCTTAGGAGCTAAAATTGCGCGTTCACAAAGCTAATGATGATCCTTATATTTGTTTGAAATGTCTGGAAAGACGTGTCGCATTAATTATTATAAAGATGGTACTGACACACAAAAATCAGATAGAATAGAAGTTAAATCTGGTACGGATTCTGTAGGAAATTTTCCATCGCGCAGGCTAAGGAGTTGTTTTGCAAAGATTTCAGAAGGGATATCACCGAGTACGTGCACTCGCATGTCAGTGGTTAAAGTTTTCCTTTGGACGTATTTCCAAAGTTCTGAGGATTTAAAGCATTCATTTACTTCGTCCTCTGGCGTTGTTCTTGAAATGACGGGTAAAGTTTTACGAAAGTCTCCTAATAGTAAGATAACAACTCCTACCATAATTCTATTGTCATTTCGGAAATCACTCAGACTTCAAAAGACATTTTATTTGGCTTTATGCACTCATCCCAAACGATAAGTTTGAAATTTCGTAGCACAGCAGCCTTAAGAGACCTTTTTCTTATATTGCATATAGGATTCTCAGTTTCAGCTAAGTTTAGTGGTAACTGTAATGCTAAATGAGCTGTGCGAGCACCATCCCAAAGTTTGGAAGCTATTCCTGATGAAGCAACGGCAAAATCTATTTGGCATTTAAATCGCATTTCAGCAAGAATCAAATTTATTAAGAAGGTCTTTCAAGTTCCACCAGGGATGACAAAGAAGAGAATGCCACCGTTCCCTTCACCAATGAAATTCATCACTGCTTCATAAGCCGTTCGCTGATCTTCCGTTTGTCGAGGTTTATTTTTTTTCTACTATATGTTGTAAAATATTGATATCGTAGTCAGTTTCTCGTAGCAAATCTCTATCCAAAGTATTATGTGCTTGTTTTGTTGGGATGAGTAATAAAAACTGAAGCAACGTTTAAACCACAAATTAATACACGCTTATCTTCAAACACTATAAGATCTGAGGTACGTAATGGATTCTACCTCTACTTTTGATGAAAAATATCTTCACTAAACCTATCTTTGGATTTTCCAAAAGGCTTTAGGGATTTGAAGATGAGCAAGTTGTAATAATAGGGGCAAAAAATCCCGTAATTGAGGGGGGAATCGTGTGATAGATGCATCTTGAAAGGTTGAATCCCAGTGTTGATCGTTTTCTAGTAATCTGGGCTTTAGACATGCTTCTCTGTATGTTTCACACACCTCTCTTCAACAGTTTTTAAATCTGTGAAAGAAATGGGTCTTCTGAGGGTGTGGAGTAAGAGACGGAGATAAAAACACTCAGCGTTGTTTGGATGAACCGTGTATACTCGTCCTCATGCATCAGATTCACAAATATGGGATGTCTGAAAAGACAGTACCTTGTCTTTGAGCTTTCAGTCAACCGCAGCAATCGGGATTTTTTCTCCTGATGGAGTGATTGATCCGAGAGAAGTCCGTTTCTTAGGAGGCATTTTGTAAGGAAGAAAAAACCTTATTAATTTCATGCACGAAGTATATATGATGTATTAACACACGCAGACATGTTAAAATGAACTCTATAAAACTCATAATTCTAATTCCAAGAAATTCAGATAAGGTGTAAGTAAATGATAATACAGCTTGCACTGACGGAATGCCAAAGCGGATGTAAATACAATTTGGCCGAGTTTTAATTTTTGTTTTAAACTTTTTTTAATTCTAAGGAACTAAAATTGCGCGATCGCAAAACAAAATATCCACAGAAAGAAACTTAACCTTAACATTAGTAAAAGCGCGCGTTTATTAAACAGTGAAATATAAAAATCTAAGAAGCTAAATCACGTATCAGTGATGGAAATATTCACAGAAATCAATTTAACTTTAAGAGCACGTGTTATTAAAGAGAGAAATATAAAAATTATAACTGTTTAATTACTCGCGTGCTTTTGCATTTTAAAAGATATTGGAATAAACAAAAGCATTCTTAAATATTGTTAATAAGTTAAATTTCAACATTGATTTAAAATAACAGAAAAGGGTGTACAGAAATGGGACAGAAGTCACTGAAAAGTTAAGTTTTTGGATTTTCAGATAGCATAAAAATGGTTTCTGAGCGATGAAAGGTTCCAAAGTTTTGACAAAAAAAGCGCTAAACATTTTAACTCCCTTTCAGCCCCTTTAGGTGGAGTTAAAAACTTTTTATTTGCGTAGATAATTCTTCTAGGTGCTAAGGAACATGTGTAGCGAATTTCTTTCTGATTCGTCAAGAGGTGTAGAATTGTATAAGGTTCAAACACACACACAAACAAACAGACATTGAATTTCATTTCACAAAAAGGAGCATCGTTACCAATTGTGATTAAAATGATTTTTTATAATTTGTTAAAATTTGAAAGAATTGCGCAGAAATTAGTATTCCTAAAGAGCTACTTTTTTATACTTTTAAAGCGGTTGAAATTTTTTTTGTGCTATAATAAGCTTTAAAATTATTGATAAAAATTTTTGAAGTTCAATTAATTTTTGATTCATTCATATTCTAAATAGAATCTTGAAAAAAATTATTAGCACTACCGAAGATAACATAGTTAGTAGCTCTAGGTCCAATGGAACTTTGCATTCTGTGCCGAACGATCATGTGTTTAATGGAGTTTCGATACTTCTTTCTAATTTTTTTAAATCGCCGGAACGCCTCGCCATTTCGGCACCTCTTTTATTTTTGCGAGAAATAAAATGTAAGATATCTCCTTAAAGCATAGCTATCTTTGTCAAATCCTTACCCTTTAAAATATTATCGATATTTCGAATTGATGACAGTAATAAGCATTGGCAAGTGATGGTGGGAAAGAGTTAAAAGCATGAAGGTTGCAAACATTTCAATGCATTTTATGTTATGAATTTGAACTCACGAGATATTTTCTAAATCACATATCAATAACGTGATTTTTATTTGACATTAGTTAATTTTAGTATAGAAAAATTGAAATCAGCATCAATGTTTTAAAATTATTTTTTAACATCTTCATTATAATCATGCTTTTAACTGCACGCATTGTGTTAATGATTGATGAAAAATATAATAATAACTGCGAAATATGCATTGTTTTAATGTTAACGTTTTATTATTCTTGATATCAATTCCTAGATAAAGTAATTATACATTTCAAATATAAAAAAAAATATTTTATTATGTTTCCCTTCTTATCCCCTGTCATCATCTTCTCCATTTTGCCCCTACCCCAACAATATTAGCTAGGTTGGAGAGTTCCGGCAACGCTTAATTTACGACAACACCACTACGAACGATCTTCGAAAATCGCTCTTTACAGATAATGGCTAGTCTTGAAAGAATTTTACTTTGCGAAGAAAAGTGAAGTTTGGTGTAGTAATTTTAACAACTTTATTTTGTAGTAATAACAGAGGATTCCGCCATCTTCTCATCAAATAAGTCACTAAAGTATCGGCTGTTACTTTCTTGTGCAGGAAGTACAGCAGAATCTCAATTATTATAGCTGACTGGGACTTGAATCACCTCGGATGATCGAAAACTCGGTTTTACAGACACTAAATTTTATTCATCACTTCTTTACGTTCTAGAAGATTTTTCATTTTCTTTGAAATTATAAAAATAAGTACGCAAGTACTATACCACTATGTATTGGCAATTAAAGAAACTCATTTCATAGATAGCAAAATCCTTGCTTTCCTTTCCCGAAATAATTATTAATTTCAATAAGAGGATTCGCTCATGTTACCTATTTTTCTTGTTTTCTTCGCATTTTCCTAACGATCCTTTAAGTGGAGCCGGTACCCTCTATACCGCCACTGTTAAATTGACCATTTTCTATGTACCATTTCTCAAAACCTATAATATAGATACATGGTTGAAATGTTTTATGCAGTTTAAGTAAACCTTTATCTCTATACTGAGGTGAAATTCTTACATATAGATTGGGTTTAAAAGTTTTTTCAACTGAATGTCTCTATGAATTTTTCAAAAAAATGGCGTTTTCTAACACGAGATCAACACTATTAAGAAATATTTTTGGAATATCAGATAGATTTTTACATCATTATATGCATTTGTATGTATTGTTACAAAGCTATAAATTCATTTCCCTGAGATGCTAATCTTGGCGACTTGGCGATAAATTTGGCGACCTTGACGACAAATTTGGCGACTTGGCAACAAAGTTGGCGACCTTGGCGACAAAAGGGATTCTCTAGAAGGACCTCGAACTTTCAACATATTTCTACTGGTTTCATGAACTTTCTAGAGATTATGTCACTTCCTACGTAATGAAGTCACTTCCTGTTGAAAAGTATAAAAGACAAGCTCTCAAGCCAAGAAGAGTCAGTTGGATTTTGATCAGCAAGCAAGCTGGTGAGCTAATAAGAAACTTTTGAGCCTGTATTGAGATTTAATGATAATCTTTGTTGTGAATTCTTACTAGTGCTGTGTAATACTTATGCTACGTTTCTTTTCCTAGAATATTTGTAAAATAAAGAGCTTTATTTTTTTATTATCTGCTTATTGGATTGCATTCACGTACACCCACAAGACAATTTTGTCACAGTATAGAATAGGTGGTAAAAATTTCCAGAGCATATATAGAGTAGGTTTTGAGAAAAAGGTACACGCAGTTTCAAAAATACCATTTTGAGATCATTCTAGTTAAAGGTAAAAATCTTGTGTCTAATTAATTTGTTAACATTAACTGACATTAATCTGTTTACATTTTTTTATAGTTTATTTTAACTTACTTCTAATATGAACACGAGCAAAAGACATACATCGTTGGAAAGGTCTTGAAATGGAGATGTCAAATATATATTAAAAAATCAAATTATAGGAAGAATATCGAGTACTTACTCCCCTTAAGTATGTTTTCAAAAGAATAATTACATTCCCTCAATAATGAAAAAGTTTCCAGCACATTTGCAGTTCCATTTCTACCCTGAAAATGTGTGGCATTTCCTCCCATCACTATTGAGGCGCTTATTAAGAAACGTTTTGTATTTATATATTTCAAATAATGTCTTGTGTTATAAGAGTTCACCTTCCATTGAGTACGTTTTAACTTTGATACTTTTTCAGGGTGGCTACAGAAACTGTGAAAAAAATTTCCCTGACTTTTCCCTGATTTCCCTGACTAAACTTAGAACATTTCCCTGATTTACGACTAATAATTATATTAGTTTCTTGGCTTAATATACATTATTAAAAACACTTTTATCAGTTATTTAATATGAAAAAAAACATTTTTACGAAATTTAATTTTAAAAAATGGAATGAACATCCTAAAAAATCTATTAAAACAGTATATTACATTTCTTATATGTAAAAAAATACTGGAAATTTTAACAAAATACTTTGCTTCTAAAACTGCATAAGAATTCTAAGAAACATTAAAACTACTCTTTGGAACGCAAGTTAAATTATATTAACAGTAAAGGCTATTATGATCTTTGCTCAAAACTTTAAAACAGTTCAATAACTAATTAGTGCTCTTTTTATGAGTACCAGAATAACATGTTGCAGCATAAATATAAAAATAGTATAATTATACGTACCTAATAATATATATTTTCGTAAAAATTTAAACAAGAGAAGGTTGCAAAATATATCTTCAAATCTTTATTCTTTAACAAATCATAAGAAATTAATTGCTCTAATCAAAAACTTATGCTTTATAAATGAATATAAGATTTTTAAATTCCATTTATTATTATAAATAATTTTAGACATCAGATACTAATTTATAGATAAAACCTCAAGTAACCATTAATTTTCCCTGATTTTTAGATATTTTTACGAATTTTCCTGACTTTTCCCTGATGTCCCTGATTTCCAGGTTCTCTCGCCACCCTGTTTTTTCCGAAAATGCCTTGAATTTATTAAGAAAACGAAAAACACAGTTCGTGTTTCTATGTGATGAAAGCGGGGATGACCGAGATATTACTGTATACAAAATTAATTTAATCCTTTAAAAAATAGATACCTAGTTTACATTGAATCTCCACTTTTTAAAACTTCTCCGAGTTCACAGGAACCAATTTTGGAATTATGACTGTGAACGCACTAATAAACAGGAAGAGCTACAGGGCTGAAATTTCGCATGTTGCCTTTACACAAAGATCACAGATTTCAGTCCAGGTTTGGACGAAATCTGAAAAGTCTGTTTGTCTGTCCATCCACGCGTCTATAGAGAAGGTTACTCAAAAAGCAATTGGCTAGATGAATGAAATTTAGCATATGGTTTCGTCACCAGAATTCTAGATCTGTATTGAATATTCGACTAAATCCTTTAAACTGTTGACTGTCTCTCGGTTTGTCTATTCCTGAGTATATGAAAGCTATAAAAACTCAATAAGCTGGAAAGATAAATTTTAATATTTTTTAGACAAAATTGTAGATCAGCGTTAAATTTTGGATTATATCCGTTGAAGTGTAATTTGATTGACTGTCCGTTTGTATGTGAACACAATAATTGAAACATGGAACCAGGTAGATAAATTCAGTTTGCATGTGTGTTGACACAAAATTTCTAGACATGTATCAAATTTTCTGTCAAAATGTCTAACGGGAAGAGGTCCAAAATACCTACCAGATAATCGTCATTGCTCGTCGAAACTAAGCACAAAACATTTAATTAACCCTCCGAGCGGCGCAAACGTCTTATTACGTTTTCCATGTTAAGTTCAAAAGCAGATAGCTCTTATTTATATGTATATTTTTTTAAGCAATCATGCTAATAAAAGCTAAGTTTTCTAACCTGACAGCTAAAAGTTCAAAATAATTGGGCGCTCAGAGCGTTTTAAGCATACAAAAGTAAACTAAGCACAAACGCGTATACTGTGTAAATGCATGAGAAAGTTGTGGGGAGAATATTCCTGCTGTATTCTCTAATCAACGAAATTATATAACTCCTTTAATTTAACTTGAGTTTTTTCATGTTTGTAGAGTTTGAATCTTGTTATGGATATTTGTAATGGATCAGACGAGTTGGAGTTTTTAAATTTTATACACTACTGTATTTTCGATGACAGTACACTAGTTTAATAATTTCACAACTTAATTATCGGTCATTTCGTTAATTTTATTAAATGTTTACTTCAAACGAATCAGAATTCATGGATGTGAATTTGAGAAAAAAATTGATTTCAAGAGTCCATAATGTGCGTAATATTGATTTATAAATGAAAAAGGCAGGGAATTATTATAACATAAAAAAACTCTGCAATAGACTAAAAACTACTTTGAAATAGGTACTACACTCGCTTTCTGACATGCTGGAGTTTTGAAATTTTGTACATTATTGCATTTTCGATGTAAGTATCCTAGTTTTAAATTTTTAGAAATTAATTATCGGTCATTCGGTTAATTTTATTAAATGTTGATTCCATACTAGTCGTCCGACATGGTTTTGAATGTTAAAAAAAGTATTTGAGGAATCCATAATTTTTATAATATTGATTTATAAATTAAAGACTAAAAAAGAAGAAAATAATTCAAATATAAAAAAACTACTTTTCAGTCTTCTAATCAAAACGTGTTTATAAAAAATTAAATTTATCTTTTAAATTATATATTTTAAGAATACACTATTTCGGAATTTTACTTTTTAGTAGTATCTATTTTTATCGCAGTGAAAATCAAGAAACTGTCTTATGAAAATGTATTGAATCGAAACTTCCCATTACATAATTGAACATTTTGTTATACTGTCTGAATTAAAAAATCGATAGTTTGTCTTATAGTATCCATATAAACGAGTAAGTTAAAATATTATTTCTTAATATAGCAACATTTCGCTTACAACATGGTTAAGAACATGTGGAGAAGAGAAAAATTACTTCCCTTTGACGCATTAAGATTAATACAGAGACATTAGAATCTCGATTAGCCTGGCCTCAATGAAGCGATGCCTCTGTTAACCGAAACGGAGGATTTAAATCGAATATCATTCTTTATAATAAAGTAAACGTAATTTTAAGAAAATGTTGACAGTTGTCAAAGAAAAAAATTTCCATTTAAACTTGACTGAAAAAATTTAATGTAATGTATTTTCATTGTAAATTTCGGGGGCAAAAAGTTTTTATTTTGAATTCCCAGCACATATGCTAGACATTATTGCAAAAATGGCAAAATATCAAAATTATTTAAAAAATGCACGAAAGAAGTTTGATAACTAGTAAAAGAGTTTGTTAAAATGTTAATGCAGAGCACTATTTGCGGTCTTATTTTGACAATTTCATATTAAGTATTCTGAAAGCCTTATCAAACGAAAATAAATCTTGATTTAAAATTTAGTCTGTATAAACCAAGTTCTCATTTACCCGATGTAATTTCGGTCCCAATCCGCTTTCATAATCGAGATTCAAGGTTTATACAATTTTGGAATAAAAACTTTAATAAAATTTCATCCAATCTTTCGTGTTATATGGTTCATATACACACACATTCATATAACCTTTGTATTTTATTTGATAAGCTAAATGAAGATAATAAAAACCTATTTAATATCATATAAGTGTATAAACCAGTACCCTAAAAGTTAAATGAAAATAAAAACATAAAGATTCCTTTCAACTGACGACGAAAAGACTAAAACAATTTTTGAACATGGGATCTAAAAATAATACGAACAGCTGATATGCCTCACGCAAAACCTTCCATTATTGGATTTTTGTTTGATAAATACAATTTTATTCATAAGAGGGACGTAAAAGATTTTCTTTCAAAGGAATTTTACCTGATAAAACAAACGCAATTTTCACTTGGCACCAATTAAAACCTACTACAAAGAAGAAATTCAAAACTAGCCTGAAGAATAAAGCAAAAGTTATTTTAAATTAGGTATACAAAATGATTCTTGTTTAAATTTGAAAATAATAATTGTGCTTTTTCCCAAAGGATGAACTATTAGAAAAAAAGTAAATAAATAAAATTTTAAAAAAATTAAAAATATTCGTTTTTTTTCTATCTGTGTGATCATACTTAACAAGGATTTCTTTTAGGAATATTTAAATTTACATCAAAATGTCAACGAAGACTGTGTTTTCGTTCATAGTATCAGCAGAAACACATTTAATTTTAGTAACTTAAGAAAGGCGTCAATTCTACAAGAACAATTTTCGAAAAGTTTTTGAAAAAAAAACATGTCAGAGTTTCGAATTTCTAGTTCGATGCATCGCAGCTTAGATATAGGTTTCAGCCAAAGTATTCTGTACCCAAATACTTTTAAATTACTCAACTCAGCAGAAAGAATACCACTCTAAAAACATTATTATAAAAAAAAATGTGAAAATTCTGCTGGTTAACGAATTTTAAAATGACTTCGAGTTTTGGTTGCATTCAAGAAGGTAGAAATTGTATCTGCTAAGTTTCCCAGCCCTCTGTTGCACTGGACATTCTTGATCATTTCACACCGCGCAAATGGCGTAGGAGCGCTCCACACCATTCCACGTTTCAGCCTATATATTTAGGAAGGCACCGCCAACCCATCGCATGTGGGCAATACGATCCATTAAGGCTACTGCGGACACTACTCGTTTCTCCATCAATAATTTTGTG
>BGPR01012073.1:0-46283 GCA_013235015.1 Araneus ventricosus
AGTGCTATAAATTCAGCTTCCATTGAGCTTAAAGCAATACATTTTTGCTTCTGTGATTTCCATGTTATTGGTACATTTCCAAATAACATAATATATCCACTTGTAGAATGTCTATCATTTAACTTGCATCCCCAGCTAGAATCTGAATGCATAGTTAACCTAGTATTATGAGTATCCGAAAGATTTATTTTATAATACATTGTATTAAACACATAATTTAAAATATCAACAACAATAGTCCAATGATGATACGTATATCCATTACAAAATTGTGACATTGTGTTTACAGCAAATGCAATATCTGGCCTGGACCTATTCGCAATAAACGATAGGCATCCATTTAATGTTTTATACGGAATCTGTCTCATAAGTCCCGTTTCTATTATCTCATTTTCTTTTACTCTATCATGTAAAATACAACCTACTTTCAAAGGTAACGCAATTCGCCTTCTTGGCAAATTTTTGAATCTAGTCTTAAGTTTATTTATATATGTATTCTGATGCAAATACACAGAATCCCCGATTCGCTCAAAATTTACACCAAGTAGGTATCTAACTGGTCCCAACTCTGTTATTTCCAATTCAATTTTTATATTAAGAATTGAATTTTCAAGATCACTTTGCGATTTGCTGAAAACGACAATGTCATCTACGTATACCAATAAAATACAATTACTTTTAGTATATAGACCATTACATAACTCATTTTGATGAAATCCAAGCCCAAATAAAATTTCATTTAATTCAATATTCCATTGTCTACCACTTTGGTGAAGACCATATATACTCTTATGCAACCTGCAAACATAATGTTCGCATCCTTTTACGGCAAATCCTTCGGGTTGCTGCATGTAAATGGGAATATCCAGGTTTCCATACAAATATGCTCCTTTTACATCTATCTGAGCATGATTCCACCCTAAAATACATACTAACAAAACGAATAAAAATTTAACTATATCAAAATTCACAAGTGGTACAAATACATCAGTAAAATCAACACCCGGTCTTTGCTTAAACCCTTGTGCTACCAATCTCGATTTATATTTCTTTACATTATTTTTCTCATCATGTTTAATATTGTATACCCATCTACAACCTAAAACTTTCATATTCGATTTTGGTTCAACAAGATCCCAAACCTTTCTATTCTGCATTAATTTAATTTCCTCAGACATAGCTTCGTCCCATTTCTCTTTGTCTGGAGAAATTTGAGTTTCTTTAAATGTTTCGGGGATTTCAGTCATGTATATCTCGTGTTGAAAAATATCATTTACAAAGCTTGCTTCATCTACGGAATCTGAACTAGTTTCATTATCACATTCTTTTTTTCTTCAAAACGCGTATTTGTTGTTGTTGGTTTAAAGTTAAACTGATTAGGGTCAAACTCTAATTTGTTTCTCTCACAATAAATTTTAACATCATTTATGGATCTAAGTCGTTCTTTACTAGGAGGATAATAATAAACATCTATCCTTTTACTTTTTTTATTTAGGTTTTTCTAATCTTATCCAAGTTGAAATATCTAACGATGAGGGGGTTTTCGGTGAACTAGATTTTTCATCCTGTGCCCTGCAATCACTATCGTTATTTAAATTTTGATCCAATTGATATATAGCATAGTCATAATGTTTAACTTTACCAAACAAAGTTTTCACACCATTCTTCGTTTCATCAATTTTAACGTGAATACATTCTACCACTTTCCTTTCTTTAGGTAACCATACTCTGTATCCTCTTCTATTCACAGCGTTACCTACCAATATTCCAATTTTAGCGTTGGGTTGTAATTTATTTCTATTAACTATTGGTACATACACATAAGCTAGTGAACCAAATGTACGGCAATGTCTAATGGAGGGTTTATGTCCCGACCATATTTCCATCGGCGTTTTTCCCTCTGTTTATCTATGACTACACCGATTTTTAGTATGAACATAGGCATGAAGTGCTTCCGCCCAAAACCTTGGTTGTAAGCCACTATCTTGCAGCATAGTTCTGACCGCTTCCATACTTGACCTATTGAATCTTTCAGCTATACCATTTAATTCCGATGTATAGACAGATGTTCTCTCAATTCTAATACCTAAATCTCTTAAAAATGTCTCAAAATCTTTGTGTGAAAACTCCATTCCGTTGTTGGTCCTGACACTTTTAAGTTTCCTTCCTAATTCGCGTTGTACCCTAGATAAGTACTCTTTAAAAATTTAAAATACTTCACTTTTACTTTTAAGAGTAAATACATCTATTTTTCTAGAAAAATCATCAGCTATGGACAAGAAATATTTACTTCCCCCCAAAGAATTAACAGGTGCAGGTCCCCATAAATCCATGTGGACTTTGTCCAAAACAGACTTTGTTACTCGTTTGTACACATAATTCTTTTTCAGAGACATTCTTGTTGCTTTACCTACATTACAAGCTATACAAGATTCATTATCAATTTTAATATTTACTTTCTCCAACCCTTTAACCGATTTATTTTTACACATATCCTTAATAATAGGAATATTGACATTGCATAATCTCTTATGGATTAAATTTAAATTTACACTAGTATACATTACACTGTCTAATAAAGGATAACCAGATACTATATAAAGTATATCTTGCCGAAAGGCTGAAAAGAAATATTCATTATTAGAATGACATATACGCATAACATTATTTGACCAAATTATTTTAAGTCCTGCTATGTCCATTCTTGCTCCACTAATTAGATTCCTCCTCATGTTTGGAGTATAAAATACATCTTTTAAAGTGATTTTAACATTACCTTTAATGTCTTTAACGATGAAGTTGATATCACCTATTCCTTTAACCTCACAAGTAGACTTCTTATCGGCAAGGAGGGCTTTTGTCATTGTTAGTTCCTTAAAGTTCTTGAACCAGTCACGTTCATAACAAGAATGGGAAGTAGCTGCGGTATCTATCAGGAACTGATTCCAGTCCGTCGATACTCCAAAAGCTTGATTAGTTCCACAGAACGAAGTTTCCGATGCGAAAGCTTGCTTCTTTTCTTTATTCCGCTTCTTATAACATTTTGATGTATCGTGTCCTTTGCGGGAACAAAAGTCACAAAACGGCGCCATTCCTTTAGGGTAACTGATTTTCCTGTATTGACCGGGGTTTCTTGAAGGGTCCAACACTGCTCCACTGCGTTCAAAAGACTTCTTGCGAGTTTCCTGCAGACGAAATGATCCGACGGTGTATGCATTTTCTGTATAATCTAGGTTCAAATCCTTCTACTTCAGTTGAATTCGTCCAGCTTCGTTTACAAGTTGTTTTTCAACTTCCCGATGGTTGAATTCTTCATCCTTCAATCTGTAGAGGGTTTGAACTAAATGATCATACTCGGCTGGCAATCTTCTAATAAGTTGTAGTGCGATTAAAAGTTCAGGAATTTCAAAACCCGCTTCTTTAACTTGAGTTTTCTTCTCAGGGACTCGCTTGCAAAAAATTCCAATGGTTTCTTCTTCTGGATTAAACTTGAGCTCGAAAAATTCATCGATAAGAACTGCCAATCGGGCTTTGGAAGTTGGTTCGAAATTTGTTTTTAAAATGTTCCATGCTTCTTTACCATCTGTTGTGTGTCGGATTAACGGGAAATTTTTTCTTTCGATGCCTCGGTAAATTGTAGTGTAACATCTCTGCTTTCTCCAGTCATACTCGAATTTTTCTTTTTCAGTAGCTTGTTCAGGACATGGCTTATCTTCCTCGATTATGAAGCTCCAACAACCATGATCCATCAGCACGACCTTCATGTCTTCCTTCCATGAGGTATAATTAGAACCATCCAACTTCGGGAATGCAAATGGCGAAGATTCCGCCGGCATATTCATCTTCCGATCTGCTTTATAGACTTCACAACAAACTGGCACAATCCTTTCGGTTTAATTTAAACAGCCCGGCTTAAACTGCATCTAGCGAAAAGGAGTACGGGATCGCACGGCCCATAACCACTGTTGGCATGTCGTGAGTGTAAATTGCAGAGTAACGCAGATACCAGGCAGTTTCAAATACAAAATAGCTTTAATCCAGTTTACTTAAAAAAAGAAACATGCTGCTGTCTTGCAGCTTACACACTCACTGACAGCCATCCATTCGACTGCTTGTTTTAAAAACACAAATGAACAGTATATATAGATTGTAACAACCAATCAACTTCGACTAGTGCCGTAATTTCGGCTACGTCACGAAATAAACCAATGAGATACGTTTCATTCAGTGACTGAACAATTTCATTTGAATTTCCAACAATTTTAACGAGTGAGATGTGCGCATGCGCGGAAATTGATCTATTCATCGGGGTTTTGCGCATGGCGCGATATTACGATTCGTTTTGATTGGTTTGTTCCGTTTGATTTGATTGGTCGATTCAATCGAATTTGTTCTGTCGGTTTCATTTTCGTCTGATTTTATCATTTCGTTACGTGCGCTTCGTACAGCTATTGTTGATTGTGGCATTGGTTCTCTTTCGAAGTATGTGGATCAGTGATTGATAGCAAGCGGATACCAGTGTCCCAGCAAACAGTAATCTGGTACTAAAATAGTAAGCGTAGTTTTAACTACACTTTTCTCGTTCTTGAACATTTTCAGTCACTTTAGGATGAATTGTGTATGTCTGTGTTTCTGCTTCTCAATAAATTGGTGCTACTAGTGTCCCTTTTGCAGAAAGCGAAGCCCTGATGTTTTTAAAGTTAAAAAATATTGCCCGGTACGATCAGAATGCAAAATGAAGGCATTGCGTGCTCAATCGTCTTTTCAAATGAAGCATGCGCAGTCAGCAATGAAAACGCGCATCCCAAACAGTGTTTGGCTCCAGCAAATCAAATTGCGCCAAGATAAATTGGCGAGAGCAATAAGGGCACCGTAGACTGAAAGTTTACCCTTTAAAAAGTCTCCGTCGTGGGGAGGGTGCGGGGAGTACGGGGGTGTTTAAAGGGGGCTTTAGTTTTCTTAAATATCTCGAAACTATGTGTTCTATCAAAACATCTGTCCACAAAATTCAACTACAAGAAATTTCCCACAAAAAAGTCCTACTTTGTTTTTGTAACAGCAATAGTTTAGAAGTGGCAAGTTAATATTGTAAAATTCCTATTGTAATGGTAACAACTGAAAGTTCTGTAGCTACAACCCTCTATAATACCTGCTGTCCTATATAATAATTATACAAGGCTAGTATTGCGATGTGTCCGAAGCGGGGGTAACAAACCGCATTTAAGACACATTATGCTCTCTTCTTCCCTCACATTCAGTCCCTTCACAAGATTCCTTCACTGTCATAACCAGTCAACAGATTGTAAATTTTTTTAAAAAAGGCGGTTTTGAATTCGGCACAGTTGTTGGGGAGAGTAGCTAAACGGAACAAAAAAGTCCCCTTTGGATGGGAACCATCCAATGGGATCCGAGGAAATGGGGATTTTCAGGTTCTTCTTAAATATCCATCAGAAAACAATGAATCATAGCTTCTAAGAACTTAATTGATGAAGTTAAACTACATTAAATTTCCTACAAAACAGTCCAAATGTTTTCTAGATGAAATTTTAGAGAAACAGGGGGGGGGGGAGTTTGAAAGTGAATATTTAAAAAATTCCTTATTCTTAATGGTAAAATCAAAAGTGCTGTAGCTACAACCCTCAAGAAAGAGCCTCATGCCTATACAACAATTATATGAGGGTATTTTTATGTGTCGAGAGTAGTGGTGATATCAGGAAAAGTGGGGGACAAACCATTTGATGAACAGTCGGTTCCCCTCCACTAGATCCCTTTGTTCTTTTAACGCTTTATAATATTAATAATGATTCATATTATTTTTTTAAATAAAGTTAAATAATAAAGACTTTAATATTAAAGTAATTTGGTCAATAAATCCAATTTACCTTCGGACCGAATCCGACACATCACTATTGCTGACTGGTTATGTTTGTCAACATAATCACTTTTCATTTCAAAAGTAAAAGGCCATTTGGCTCCCAGCTTTTTTTAAAATTCGTCTTACTCATACTCAACTCGGACGAACATATTAGACATCGCATTAAATAAGATTTCAAAGTTCCAATAGTGGGTGCATCTACTAACAACAACAAACAGAGTATTTTTATTGGCCCATGGGCTAAGGGGCCCAATCCTCGGTATGATAAGTTGAGATTTGACGATTAGTGGTGCTGGATTTTGTTGGTTCGAGATCCTCTATGGAAGCAAGGAAAGGTGGGGAGGTTCACTGGTGACTGTCGTGCTGATGGTAATGGCGATGGGGAACCCCGAGTTCTTCTATCAGGAACCAAAAAGTATAGCGATCGTCTGCTGGTCTGGAACACTAAGTAGTTAGGAGACACGGCTGGTCGTCAAGAATCAGGGAAAGGTGAATGGTATGTTTAAGAGAATTGCCCTGCAATTTGTTAAGTGAATATATAATTACTATGAGCTAAAGAAGCGGGGGGAGGAAGTGATGATGATCTACCTGGACATCAATTTTAAAAATGGGAAAAGGGATATTTTCAGTAATTTTTCTGATCTTTTGCTTTTGTCAATGTTAGGTGTATTTATCAATTTGCTGGATGGTCGTCATTATCTATATTTTCTATATTGTTGAAATTGACTGAGATCTTTTTAATGAAGTCTTTTTAAACTGGAAGCGTTTAATGACTTTTCTGATGTCTTCGGAAATGCACACGTGGTGTCAATTCTATAGAACGACTAGAAAATCTTTTAAGATCTCTTGCCATCGTATATTGACTAATTTAATAAAACCCAAAATGATATCTTTAAAACGGTAAATGCATTTAACGATAAAATGAATGTTGAGAAAAATAAAAAGTGTATAGAAACAAAATTTGGAACAACTGTCTCTAGATCAGACTAACCGCTTTCTTGGACGACGCCTTAGCGCCTCCTAATGTAGACCCGGATTGTCCTCTTGTTGCTTTCAAAACAAGAACGCTAGCACTAGTGTGATGCATCAAATCATTTCCCTATAGGACGGTAAAAACGCAACAAATTAAACTATTATTGTTGCATATGGTGAGAGAGTGTTCTTCCCAGAATAGGCAGGCAATGTGCGAATTCTAGCATTTGGAGTTAAGTTCATTAGCGCAGCTCACTTACCGACAATGTAGCAGAATGTGTAATACGGTGTTCACCTCCCATAATGAATTTTACCAATGCACATCTACGTCTAATTTTAAGTGACTAGTCATATCGATATGTTAGATTAATTGGGTTCAGAAATTTATTTTGAAATATAGAATATATTAAATGATATAAGTTTACAGTTTCTAAAATTACGACCATAGTTAAAAAATGTCTAAATTTTTACATGTGCCGTTTTCAAGATATTTCTTAATTTATCAAACATGAAACCGAACTTTGCGAGTAGTTGAGTAGAGTTATTTCCCTATAACACAGGTCTGCAAACAAAAAACTGCATAGGATTTTTTGACTTTCTTATAGATTTTTACTCTCTGAAACCGGGAAAAATATTTAAAAAATCGCAGTGATTCTGAGGATGGAGACACATTATCCCACCAGGACGAATCTAGCTCAGATTTTTCTGTTGATGAGGGACCCCAACCAGAGCGAGGTTTTCTCTCAGAGCGAGCTTAATGATCTTGTTAGATATTTAGGCCTTTCTAAAGATGGAGTTGAATGGCTATGGTCAAGACTGAAAAATAAAAATCTGCTGACACCTGGAACTTTATTCTCCTGGTACTGGCACCTAGAGAAGGAATTCACTCAATGTTTCTCCAAACAGGGAAATATCGTTTTTTGTAATGATGTTCAAGGCCTAAAGAAGTACTTTGACACAGAATATGATCCATCTGAGTGGTGTCTATTCATAGATTCGTTTAAAACAGGCCTCAAAGCAGTCTTGCTGCATAACGGTAATTCATTTGCGTCGCTTCCTTTGGGTCACTCGGTGCATTTGGAAGAAAACTATAATGATTTTTCTATGATTCTTGAGAAAATAAACTATCAAGAACATCGTTGGACGGTTTGTGGATACTTTAAAATGCTAACCATGTTATTGGGTCAGCAAGCAGGTTACACAAAATTTCTCTGCCTCCTATGCTTATGAGACAGTCGAGCCAGAGGCTTCCATTGGACCAATACTGACTGGTCATTTCGAGGTGACTAAACACCCGGCGAAAAAAATGCCATAAATACAACCTCGGTTCCACCTGAAAACGTTTTATTATCACCTCTTCATATAAAATTAGAGCTTATGAAGCAGTTTATTAAATCAGTGGCTAAATATGGGGAATGTTTCAGATATCAGTGTTCCAAGTTCCCAAAACTGTCAGAAGCCAAGTTAAAGGAGGGAGTTTTTACTGGCCCCGACATACCAAAACTGTTATCCGATTCCCTCTTTTCAGAAACAATGGAATACAAAGAAAAAGAAGCATGGGACTCTTTTAAGGATGTAGTGCAAAGGCTTTTAGAGAATACTAAACACCCTCTCTACAAAGCCATTGTACAATGCATGTTGACAGAATATGAAGCTCAAGGATGCAAGATGAGCTTAAACGTTCATTTCCTACACTCCCATATAGTGAAGAGCAGGGTGAAAGATTTTACCAGGATATCGAGAGACGATAGCAAGGAAGATGGGACGTCAACATGCTAGCTGATTACTCTTGGATGCTTAGGCGGGAAACAGAAGATGGAAAGCGAACGCTTGTTCGGAGGAGCGTCAAAGAGAAGAAAAGGTTTCACAGACAAAAAGAGTACACGTGTAGTGTTAAATATATCATGAAAGAATAGTCTTTGTTTCCTTTTTTTCCAATTATAAAAAAATTATGCGTTTTTTAATTGTAATAAAATATTAATTTTTTCATCGCAGTTGTGCTTTTTTAATGTAAACTACCCAAGTTTTGCAAAAGAACTGTAGGTGATGGAGGGAAATGGAGGTCATTTTTGGATTCAGCACCCTGAAAAAACATGAAATTTACCAAAAATATCCCATGCAGCTGAAAAAAAAATTTTTTTTTTGCAGACCTGTGTAATCTGTTACCCAATTTTCATTGCTGAATGAATTTAAAAATATTTTAGTGATTTTCTTTTGCAAAAATTCGGAAAGAATTTGACTTTAACAAACTAACTCTTTAATTTTCACATTTAACCCTTTGACTGCATAATTTTTTTGAATTACTATTTAGATGTAACATGTTCAAATACCGTTGAACCAAGCGAATTGTTTTCTACATGCAGAACTTTATCAGTATAATATCATTCAACGTTTTAAAAGTACTAAGTAAACACACCAGGTTGCGAAAATCGCAGGAAGTAGCAAAAAACAGAACTTCCAATCCACGGCATAAGCAGTCGGAAGGTTTATGCTGCATTTTTCCAAATGAAAAAAAATCGACAGAGAAAGACGTTTGCTTCTTTTTATAAAGATCATGTTATAGGTAGCTACGATTTGTCGGTACTCACGAAAAGGCTTTAAACGCTGTAAATCATTATAATTGAAGAAACTCCACCATTGAATGGGTTGAATCACCCATTCGCACCTTGATGTGTCAATGCTGTGTTTGTTTTTATGTATTGTATAATTCAAAAATATTTTGGTGACTCTTTTTCTTTGTTTAAGAAAAAAAAAAGAATTTGACATGAATAAACTTCTTAGATCTTTAATTTTCACTTTCATGCTGCATTTTTTCGAATAAAAAATAACTGGAAAAAACTCGAAATACATCCGACAGATTGACGTTTATTGAGTTTAAAGTATTCATAAAGATCGTGTCATAGGTATAGCAGGCTAATGTATATAAATGAATAGGGATAATTATAAATCCAATTTTTAGCAATGTCAATAATAAACAGAAATTTGTTCTCTGCAATTTTAGAATATTTTACTTTCCGAAAGCGAAGTGAGAATAGAGTCCCCCTCCAAAGATTATTTAGACATCAAAATTTACAAAATTTGTTTTAACTCAGTGCCTTGGACTGATATTCTAGATATGAAATAACCTAATTTCCAGTAATCTTTCAAATACGTATGATGCACCTTTATCATATTTTAAACTGCTGCAAACAGAAACGAGAAAGAGAATGAAAAAAATGTTTCCACTAACACTAATTTTTCGCCTGTGTTTGTAGAATAGCCTGACAAAATTATAAATGGATTTTGGGGAATCAAAATATATATAGCTCGGTTAATTCGATTTTTCCCCCGATCCCTTGATTACTTCTACTAATGTAATAGAAATATAAATTAAAAGGTAAAAAAAAAGAAAAAGTATAAATAAAAAGCAGAAGATTTAAACAAAAACGATAACAATACACCTTTTTGCGTGTTCAACGCAACAGCATCAAGTAATTGCATCAACAAAAATTACAACGATTAATATTTAAAACACATAAAATAGAATTTAGAAAGTAAAAGAAATTATTCAAAATGGAAGGAATGAGTAAGAACTCGAATGACGAAATTTTTCGAAGCTCACTCGCCATTGAAGTTCTAAAAAAATTTTCTGTCAAGGGTAAGATTATAAATCAAAAGTATACCCTTTGTGGCCTGAATTCTGTCCAATCTCAAAACGCGAAACATTTTGAAAAAATCAAGAGGCAAAAAATCCTTAATAAAAATCCAAAAGAAACTAGAGTGTGTAAAATAATTTACTCTCTCTGCCGAAATTATGATAAAAACAGTAGACGACAGACGCAAGATGACAAAGGGAGTAAAAAAGTACTGGAAGCTAGCAAACCTAGCTCCATCTATGAAGAAAAATTCCAACTAATTAATCAGAAGAAAAAAGGCTAATATTTAGACAGTTATAATAAATAAAAATAAAATAGATGATAAAATAGATAATTCATAGATAGAGCAAATACTCTGGAAATCAGTCCCAATCACATACTCTGCGGAGACTACAATGCGCATCATACCTCCTGGGGTTGCAATTATGATTGTCCAAGAGGGAACTCCATTAAAGCATTTCCTCTACAGGCGGGACTTGAAATCCTTGCACCAAGCACCCCAACTAGATTCGGCACAAACTCTGTAAATACCATTGATTTCGCTATAGTTAAAAATTTTCTCTATCCATATGAAACACATTCTATTTCCGAACTCAGCTCTGACCATAATCCAATTACGCTTAATTTTTTTTTTGCAATACACGATCCCTAAATATCCTGGAAAACTAAAAACTAATTGGAAAAAATTTAAAGACACTCTTAAAAACTCTGAATTCATTAACCAGCATTTTGTAAACACAGTGGAGTAACTTGATAGTATAGTATGTAGACTTGAAGATGAAATAATTAATGCCAATATCTCCACTTCTAATCCAGCTAAAGAAAATTATATCTATCATAATAGTAAACTGAGGGAATTGAATTCTGAGAGAAATCTTGCCAGGAAGATATTTCAAACCTACCGTGACCCAGTCCTCAAGAGAAAACTTAACAAATTAAACAAACAAATTAATAAACTTGATCAGAAAATTGAAACCGATGCCCTCAGAAATGAGCTTTTGAATAACAACGCCACTGACGGCACGGTTTGAAAATTTGTGACCCCCTTTAAAAAGAAAACTAAAAACATTCCATCTCTTAATGGACCGGCAGGTATTGCTAACACTGACTTAGAAAAAGCAAACTTCTTGGCCGAAAGCCTTGAGACACAGTTCACTCTAAACAATATTACCAATCCTGACACTGAGGAATTAGTCGCTGACTCTGTCATGCGCTTTCGCACCGAAGCGAATTCAGTCTGTAAAGACTTTGATCCCCCTCTCCCATCTGAAGTCCTAGACTGCATTAAAAGTCTACGAATTAATAAAGCCCCAGGCATCGATGGAATAAACAATAAAATGATTAAAAACTTGCCCTTACATACTATTTTAACAATAACCACAATTATCCATAAGATTATGACCCTTGGTCATTTTCCCACTAGGTGGAAAACAGCCACTGTAGTTCCGATTTTAAAACCAGGGAAAGACCCCACAGATACAACCAGCTATCGACCTATCTCCCTATTACCAAGTTTAAGCAAGATTGCTGAGCTCTTGATCCTAAAACGACTCAATAATTATCTTAAGGAAAATAACGTACTTTGTCCCGAACAATTTGGTTTCCGTGAAAAACTATCTACCTCTCACCAACTTATTAGAGTCGTTGAATATGTCACAGAGGGGTTTGCCAATAAACTGAAAACAGGGTCTGTTTTCCTCGATATCCAGAAGGCGTTTGACAGGGTCCGGCAAGATGGACTTATCCATAAGCTTATACACTACAAGACCCCCTCCTACATTATTAAGCTAACAGATTCTTATTTACTAGAAAGAAAATTTGCAGTTAGATTCAAGAATGAACTCTCAAGCACCAAAAACGTTAATGCAGGCTTGGCACAAGGGTCGAAAATTAGCCCGACTCCTTTTGGCCTTGTATATTAATGACATTCCCAAACAATTCAATACTTTATTATGCATGTACGCAGACGACACAGCAATACTTGCCCGAACAAGAATCCCAAATATATTCAAATTGCTCTTAATCGCCATCTTAAAGCACTCTAGGACTGATCCATTAAATTTAAAATGGAAATCAACGTCTCAAAAACTGAAGCTGTTATGTTAGCTAATGCGCGTAGTAACTCCAGCTTTCCCCCCATTAAAATTAATGACAGAATTATCCCCTGGTCTCAGGAATGTAAGTATTTAGGTCTTATTCTAGAATGCAAATTAACTTGGAAACCCCATTTTATCTACCTTAAAAATAAATTCCGAGACACCGCGCGTAAACTTTTCCCATTAATATCTCGGAAATCTAAAATGCCTAGGGAAACGAAGTTACTTGTTTACAACACCTATTTGCGTCCCATTCTAACTTATGCCTGTCCGATCTGGGGTTATGCCACTAAAAACCAACATTAAAATCATTGACGTTCAATATCACTCGGTAATTCGGTCAATCTGCAATGCGAAAAGGTATATCTCCAACACCGAAATTCGTAAAGCACTTAACTACCCCTCTCTAAAAGGATACATTGTCAAAATTGCAAAAAATTCTTTAATAGTCTCGACACGCACGAAAATGCAGCAATTCAACTTGTACCTAATTATATCCCCGATCCCAAAATAAAAAGACCGAGAAATATTCTAGTGTAATAGTAATGCACCTTCTCCCCCTCAGCGCAGCTTGTTTGCATTTCTTAACGACCATTACTTGTACTCACTTTCCGACTTTTTTCTCTGCTCTCACAGTTTCATTCTCCTCCACTCCGTCTCAAGATCTTCCCTGCTAGCCACCTGTTTATCTCAGAACTGTTTCCAGGTTTTCTCACATCTACCGTTCGACGGACCTAGCTTCTAAGAAGCTCCAATGTACGCACCCCGCCCTGCCTCTCATCACTGCCGAAATGAATCATATACAGCTCATTGACAGATACTTCTCGCCATGTTGGACTCGGTACTCGTCGAGAATGGAGGTAGCCCCTTTTTGAGGGGCGGCTACTCCGGAATTTGTCAAGAACGAAAGGAACGGTTCTAGAGGAGAAACTGTTTCGGAATGGCTGATAACTTAGATAAAATAACAGAAGAAAAATAACAACAATTAACGTTGGATTCTGGGCACTTCATCAAGCAAAAATAAATTACAGAAAAGAAATCCATACTGAATATGAAATGTTTGTAGTAACAAAATAGCACCTTCTACTTTTTATACAAAAGTGTACGGCCGCTTTCATATTGTTTTATTTTACAGAAAATCAGACGGTTTTTCTTGGACTGTTATGATCTGTTTCTCTTGTATATCGTGCTAATCTTTCGCCTTTTACTAAGGGCGCTTTTAGCCGAGAGCAACTTGTGGCGCAGCTGGCTGTAAAATTGGCTGGGCCGCCAGTTGCCGAAGTATCTTAAAACCCGGCAACTGGTGGCGCAGCTTTGAAATAATTGATAATAATTGCTCTTCTATTGAAAAAGAAAAAAAGCGAAAGGTTACGAAATTGCGAAAACATCCCATGTTTGTTTCTCGACTGACCACATGATTATATTATACATTGTTTGACGATCTATGACAGTAAATTTTTCAGTTATCTTCGCATCCTAATACATTCTATGAAAAATTAGTATCTTAGTTAATCATTGTTTATGAAACAGTTTGATACTTGTTTGTACGCTAACAAAATATACAGCTCAGATGTATTTAAAATAAATTTAATCGGCAAAACATTAAGATTAGTTTTTAAAAATAACGTCTAAGTCTCGAAACGGCTTTTAAACTCGTAGGCCTCAGGTTCGGGATTCATTTCATTATGTTGATGAAGCTATGTTAATGGATGTTCAAAAGTAAAATTCATTTTTTTAACTACTAAAAACTTTGAATATTGCTGTCTCTTGACGGTAGTGTTTTATGTTTTGCCTTTAAGTATTTGGAAAACAGAAAAATATAAAAAATTATCAAATTAAAACCGTGAAAATTGATAGTTTAATTGTGAAGTCGTCGGTGACACAATTATTTTTTCTTTGGTTGCTTTAATTTCTTATTGTCATAATGTTAAAATGTTGTCTGTAATTCTAATTTATTTTAGTTAATTCGAAGTCAAAAATAAAATGTAAAAAAGTTTTTATTTTCTAATTAGCTCTTGCGAATGAAATTCTTCATGTCTTTTCAAAAAAGCTTGTAGCAAAAAAGCACGTTTGTTGTAAAATGTATCATTCATTCGAAAGTTTTAGTGTACAATTGTTTTATTCTGTCAAATTGTTGTAAACTATTTATTAGTTAAAGCTAATTACTTCTTTATAAATATTGTGAAATTTTTAATTATTTTTTCTCTTTATAATTATTATTACTTTGTTTACTCGTAGTTCTGTGAGCGGTGAACTATTTTGTTTTCAAAATGATAATTTTTTGCAACTAGTAGTAAATAAAGTATGTATAAAAACAAACAACTAAGTATATGAATATTGATTAAACATGAAAAGGTATATTATTATCTTAATATAAATAAAAATTTAAAGTTAAAAAATTAGCTTTTCAGTGACACAAATTTCATTTGTGTACAATTTATGTCTTACATTTTAATAATTTTGTCAAAATTAATAATCACACACAATTATATATCAGGAATCCACCTCAAGAATGAAGTCTTCAGTATTAATCTTGTTTTCAAACAATTTCATTAAGTCTGTCATTTGTTGCTTTCCTGATTCCTTGGCCATTTAAAAAAAATATCACAGAAAAAGCAAATGCAATAGACAGCTAAATGAAGTACTATAGAGCTGAGAGCACATTTCCAAATGACGTATCATATGCGCGCGCAGCTACATTGGATGATCAGTAGCGCCACCGGTTGCCCTCGGCTAATAGGCTCCATTTACTACAATGCCCCCTCAAACACCAAACGTTGCCAATGCTGTTGCCGGCTAGGGCAACAGGCGGCAACATGTTGTTCTGCTGTGCCACCGATCGCCGTCGGCTAATAGGATCCATTGGATATAATGGCAGGCGACTCGCGTAAGCAGCCAGTGGCGCCACTAACTGCTCTCGGCTAATAGCGGCCTCAAGATTACCGAGGACAGCAACAAATAAATGAGCCTAAACCAATTCTTTGGAATCCCCGTTCTGGTAGGATTAATTTGGAATAGAAGTTTATGATACTTAACAGTGTTACTGAAATTCAAAGTCATGTCGCATGGAGTGTTAAGAGAAAATGGTAAGCGACTGCAGCGCCGCAAACGGAGTTTTTTGTTCATTCTTGAGAATGTCTTCCATACTAAAGTTATAATTCTTAAAATTTAGCAAAATTAATTAATAAAATTTTAATTAAAATAAAAAATAAATAACAATAACATATTTTGCATTAAATAGAAAGTTCCATACTATACATATAAAATGTTTGCCATAACAAGAACACACCTTTCACTTTTTAACGTAAAGATTTACTACCACTCCGATGTTTATGAAGCGAAATCGTAATTTAAATTAAGTTTTGGAGACTTCACCTGCTGCTTCCTTTCGAATTTTTTTCGGTTTGAAATTTTATTATTATTTGCTTTTTATTTTCTAAAATACTTCTTGACTTTTATAAAAAGAAAAAAACGAAGGTTTGAATTTCTCGAGTCATTTTAGGTTGCCGTTTAAATAAAAAGCCGATTGTTCAAATCTCTCCAGATAAAACAGTTGTCATTTAAAATTCTTCCAAATCTGTATATTTTGAATGCAGTAAAAATTTGTTACAAGCTA
The DNA here is from genome assembly GCA_013235015.1 of Araneus ventricosus. NCBI lineage: Eukaryota > Metazoa > Arthropoda > Arachnida > Araneae > Araneidae > Araneus > Araneus ventricosus. Next base: position 16,195 of record BGPR01012073.1, read on the forward strand.
ATTTGTAAAATATTTCGTACTTTTATACATTTTCCTACGGAATAATACTGCTATATCCCTCAAATTTTTCTTTAGAAATTTTTCCTAAACAAATACTTTAAAATATTCATTGAAAATATTTCAAACCATTCTCATGTTTAGAAACTAAGAACATTGACAATTTGTACGTATTAAGCCAAAAAACAAAACAAAAAAAATGCTCTAAAGATAAAGCCTGTTTAATACAAAGAAAGGACAGAACAGAAATATGACAATACCCAACAAAATGAGGGAAATGCTTCCCGAATTATAGATAGAATTCATGTCTCATCTAAAAAAAACTAACACCACAGGGTTTCCATTAAGGTTAGTAGGATACATACTTGTCTTATTCAGCAACTCGACTGCGGATGCCGAGCAAATGTCTATCCAGCTGTCCTTGCAGTAGACCGTCCGACTATTGAATTAGTTTTGACTGAAGTTTTGGCTTAAACCGAGAGGGTGGAGTAAGGCTATTTGAGAACAGAAAGATAAGGCTCATAAAGAAATCAGAGGAAGGACATTATGGTTTGGCTCCTAAAGAGGCAGTTATGCCATATCTATGGCTTAGCTCTTAAAGTTTTCGCCAAGAATAACTCGTTTTATTAGCAAACCTTCAACTCGCAACTCAGGCTCATCGAAAGACTGTCGTAAAGCATTTACGGCCAAGGCTCCGAAACCTGGAACTGATGCATAAAATGGAAATGGTGTCTCTAGACAGAAAGAGAAATCCCCCCCCCCCAAAAAAAAACACAAAGAAGTATCTGATGGACTGGATGCGGACTGGTTGGGCAATACGTCTCAATACACAGTGCCCATTCTAATCGTGACCCAAGAGGTAATTTCTAAATTGTTAGAGATAGGCATATATTTCCATTCGGAAAGATGCTTTAAGTGAAGTAAAAAATTGTTTCTAAAGTTATTTAAGTCAATAAATGGACCGTTGAAAAAATTTACGAAATCTAAATTTTTATACAGCACCCGTTCGTATTAATCATTAACAAAACAAATAACAAGAAGAAAAAAAGTACAACTCTTCTGCGGCAAAACAGATTAAGTTATGAATTGCATTATTTTACGGCATTTTAGACCATTTCAACGGCCGCTTGAAGAAAATTCGCCAATCAACGGATGTCGCTTCCTCGAAATGATCTTTGATTGGCATAAAATAATGAAATTCAAAGTTTTGTAATTAAGTTCGTTTTGTTCAATAACTCTTTAACAATCTTCGAAGTATAAATTCTTTTTTCACTTTTAATATGAAAATGTATTCAGGCGGGGATTCTTTCTGTAAATTGCGTGATTCGAAAGTCGCTACGCAAAGAATGCAACGCTCTACAGCGCAGAAATATGCGCCTCAGAGAGTTTTTTTTGAATTTTTCACTAATTAAAATTAAATGAAATTTCAACGTCTCTAACTCCCGATCATATTATAATATAAAAATTATTTTTCCACTATCTTAAAATTTGTTAAAAAATTAACCTTTCGGCCAATTTTATTTCCATGCATTTTTTCCTGTAATTTTAAATAAAGTTTTCAAAATGAATTTTAAGCACCATTTTGTAACAAAGATGTTATTGTTTCAATGAAATTCATACCAATTTCTGTGTGGTGTGGAAGTTTGGAGAGGTTGAACTGTCGATCTCGTCATGCTGAAGATCACGAGGTCTGTCCCAAAATAGCTCTCGTGTTGTTTCAAAACGGGACGTCAATATGACTAAGTTGGCGGAAATTTCACTTATTCTGCTGTTAAAGAGTTCAAAATAAAGAATATAATTCACTGCAACCTTCTCGACAAAATTTTTACTATCGATTTTAAAGAATTTATAATTTGAACAACTGGAAAAGCATAAAGCTCTTTTAACATGATAATGTTTTCAGGCACGCATTCTTTCTGTAAATTGAGGGATCCGAAAGTCCTACGCAAAGAATGAAACGCTCTACACCGCAGAAATGTGATTTTTTTTTGAATTTTTCACTAATTAAAATTAAATGAAATTTCAACGTCTCTAACTCCCGATCATATTATAATATAAAAATTATTTTTCCACTATCTTAAAATTTGTTAAAAAATTAACCTTTCGGTTCTATATGCCAATTTTATTTCCATGCATTTTTTCCTGTAATTTTAAATAAAGTTTTCAAAATGAATTTTAAGCACCATTTTGTAACAAAGATGTTATTGTTTCAATGAAATTCATACCAATTTCTGTGTGGTGTGGAAGTTTGGAGAGGTTGAGCTGTCGATCTGTTCGTGTTCAAGATCACGAGGTATGTCCAAAATAGCCCTCGTATTGCTTTAAAATGGGACGTTAATATAACTAAACAAAACATACTGATTTCATTGTTGCACTAAATGACGTGGATTTTTTACTATTAAAGTAGAAACTATCTGAAAAGCTGTTAATTAGTTATATCACGCATATTTTTTAATTGGTAAAGGCTTCAATTCTGAGACTGAAGCGCTGCCGAGGTTCACAAAACTTTACCAAAAATGCACAAAAATATATGTATATTCATTTTGTGCAATTTCTTTAGAAGAATAAATCCAGCGGAAATAAATAAATAAATAAATAAATCTTAAATATAACCGCGCTTTCTAACTTGATTGTACTCTTTGAAGCAGTTGTTTTGAAAAGGCTACAAAACAGATAAAAAAAAAAAAAATCCACCCTCATCTAGTCCATTCTGTACAGCGACACCTATCGGGCCGCACTTGGATGACTGTATTCTGAGACTGATGCGCTGCCGAGGCTTACTCTGCTATTATACAAATATTCGCAAGCGTTAGTTCCCAACTTGTGACTTTTGTGGTAATTTACCGCATCCGCAAATGTAAAAAATAGAGTACAATTAATTAACTAAATTGCATAGTACATGTTCCAATTATTTCCAAAATTTTGAATTTTGTCATCTTTTCACTGTCTAATTCACTTTATATTATAATCGAGAATTATCCAGTTCGCGGGGTAACTTCTGTTTATGTTAGACTGTAGGATAAAATTAAATATCGATCGCTATAGCAGGAAGGAAAAAAAACGGATCCACCCTCAATGAGCCCCATTCTGTACAGCGACACCTATCGGTGTCACACTTGCATGACTGTATGGCATTGAACTATTTCCTACCCCTTAGTAATGCTTGCCAGCTCAGGTAAGCCTTCAACGCACGGCAAGCAGAGAGTAGGACAGCACCAATTACAGCGCGACCGCTCTTCGTCAGAGGTTCGGGGACTTTCCCCAGAGCACTTAAGTTACCAGCGAACTCGATCGTTGCTCCGAAAGCAAGTTGAGAGAGAATCCATTCAAAGTTAACCAATATTCTAAATATATATAATTTACTTTGCCAACAATTAATAAACTGGTAATAATAATTATGGCACAATAAGGCTATAGAATATGCTAATTATAACTTATTTAAAATAGTACATTAAGGCTTTCCATTCGTTTAAATACAGTTCATAAAGTAGAAAAACATAATCAGAATTTTAAAGAACACATAGATGGGCTATTTTCAGATTTCTGTTTACTCTTTCGAATTAGCTTCTTTCAGCTTCTGAGATGTTTCCATAGAAAATTATTTATTGCTATTAGAAGTAAACTGAAACCCTTTAGTACATTTTCTTTCAGTAGTATGGAACAATGAGAACAATTTATAAAATTTTCGAATTTGCTCCGCGACCAGATGGTGCATACTTAGAACACACCGCCCTCTATGCTAGTGAGAATTTTTTATTTGGAATGCGATAATTACAATGAGTTAAACGTTACCTTTGACTATTTTTCAGTTAGCTTTTGCATCATTTGATCCTATCACGAAACTTCAAATTAAACAAAGCTATTATTTTTAATAATTTCTATTTAGGCTTCTTTTCCGCTTGTTTGTTGAAACGCGCCACCTAGTGAACATAGTCTGAACTCAGCTTTCTTATTGAGTTCCTACTACGACAGCGCCGTTAGCGATAGAATGAAGTTCCGACTAAATGCAGAAACCTATCGTAGAATGACTTTAGCTTCGGTCGGGAAAAATTTATTAAATTCTGGAATGGATATGTAGATGATCGGCTTCTGTTGAGATTTTTTTTTTTTTTTGAAGATTCGGATTGTTGGGTAAAAAATGATGGTGGCTTCTACGAAAAGAACAGCAGCTATTTTTTATTTTTTATTATTGAATTTGGAATTTCATATATGCATGATGTTCATAATTCAGTGGTCACCATTCATCAGAAAAGTGTGAAAATTTGCAAGTGACTAAAGGGACGGGAGAAACTTCTAGTGGATACAAAAACTAGTTCCAAATAAGGCCACCAGTTTGTTTATTACCGTGAAAACTCATATGCAAATTTTTTCGACGTGAAACAATACCTGCTATAAATCCTACCTTCAATTGCGAAGAATTTGTTGCGGACAGGGGCGGTAAACTGAAAATTTGAAGCTCTGTACTCCTCTACTTAAATGGAAATCTCTTCTAATATCTGTCGAGGAGCGACTTTTCTCCATCTTCTTGATGAACAGACGTCTGTCCTGTTTCTTCATATTTCATTATCATTTTTTGGAGTCATTTATCAGTGATGGGACCTGCTGGTAGCGCCCTTCAAAATCCAAAATTTCCATAGAGCAGCTGATGCAAAATCTTCTTTGTGATGAAAACAATATCAACAATGTCATAAAATCAAAACCATTGTGAGTGGCGAGTACTCTGGAAACAAGTCCTCAGCGAATGATTATTGTTTTATAATATGTCTTAAAAACTGGCATGTGTACTACAGGTTTTCACGGCGATACCCGTTCTAGTGGCCATATACCAAACTAGTATTGTTTATTTGCTGAATGTTTCTCTATCCTTTCATTATATTATACACAACGTTCCATACTTTTCTGATGAATGGCTACTGTTGTAGGTAGTTTTAAATGGGAAAACCTTAATTTTGAACACACTGGACATTACATTAATACCTATTGTGCTTAATATACTTCAAAGCAAAAACGCTTATGTTGCCATTTGTGATAATTCAAGATAACTTCAGTTAGATCTTGAAGAATAGGTCTTGACGAATTCCGGAGTACCCGTCCTCGAAGAGAGGCTACCTCCATTCTTGACGAGTACCGAGTCCAGCATGGCGAGAAATATCTGTCAATGAGCTGTACATGATTCATTTCAGCAGGGAGGAGAGGAAGGGAGTGGGTGGAGCTTCTTAGCAGCTAGTTCCTTCGCGTGGTATTTCTGAGAAAATCTGTTAACAGTTCTGAGAAAACAGGAGTGAAGTGGCCAGCAGAGAAGATCTTGAGACAGAGTGGAGGAGAGTGAAACTGTGAGAGCTTAACTGTGATTGGCTATTATCTGAGAAGAAGGAAACTTCTTGGAGAAAGAGTTACGACCCGCCATGGGAAAGAAAAGTCGGAAGGTGAGTGCAAGTAATGCTCGTTAAGAAATGTAAACAAGCTGCGGGGAGGGAGAGAAGGTGCATTACTATTACAGGAGAATATTTCTCGGTCTTTTTATTTTGGGATCGGGGATATAATTAGGTACAAGTTGAATTGCTACATTTTCGTGCGTCTCGAGAATATTAAAGAATTTTGTTGCGATTTTGACAGTGTATTCTTTTAGAGAGGGGTAGTTAAGTGCTTTACGAATTTCGGTGTTGGAGATATACGATTTTGCATTGCAGATTGACCGAATTACCGAGTGATATTGAACGTCGATGATTTTAATGTTGGTTTTAGCAGCATAACCCCAGATCGGACAGGCATAAGTTAGAATGGGACGCAAATAGGTGTTGTAAACAAGTAACTTCGTTTCCCTAGGCATTTTAGATTTCCCAGATATTAATGGGAAAAGATTATGCGCGGTGTCTCGGAATTTATTTTTAAGGTAGATAAAATGGGGTTTCCAAGTTAATTTGCGATCTAGAATAAGACCTAAATACTTACATTCCTGAGACCAGGGGATAATTCTGTCATTAATCTTAATGGGTGGGAAGCTGGAGTACCTACGCGCATTAGCAAACATAATAGCTTCAGTTTTTGAGACGTTGATTTCTATTTTCCATTTAATGAACCAGTCCTCAAGTGCTTTAAGATGGCGATTAAGAGCAATTTGAATATATTTGGGATTTTTGTTCGGGCAAGTATTGCTGTGTCGTCTGCGTACATGCATAATAAAGTTTTGAATTGTTTGGGAATGTCACTAATATTCAGGGCAAAAAGAGTCGGGACAATTTTCGACCCTTGAGCCACGCCTACATTAATGTTTTTGGTGCTTGAGAGTTCATTCATGACTCTAACTGCAAATTTTCTTTCTAGTAAATAAGAATCTATTAGCTTAATAAGATAGGAGGGGGTCTTGTAGTGTATAAGTTTATGGATAAGTCCATCTTGCCGGACCCTGTCAGACGCTTTCTGGATATCGATGAAAACAGACCCTGTTTTCTGTTTATTGGCAAACCTCTCTGTGACATATTCATCGACTCTAATAAGTTGGTGCGAGGTAGATAGTTTTTCACGAAAACCAAATTGTTTCAGTTTGTAGTTCTCTCAGTTCACGAGTGGAGGCGCTGAAGAAATTTCGGAGTGAGACATCCGATTCTTTTTCTCTGTAAAATGAACCGCCTGCTTAGAATAATCATAGGAGATTCGTTTCTAAAACTAGTAAACTACAGTGATTTTACAACCCAAGTAGTCGCCGAGTTAATGCTTTAAAAACATCGCTTAACGTTAGATGGCGCTGAATACGAAAAGTATCCTCTCCTCTACTTCCAATAAAATCGTGATTTCTTGTCTATGCTCCAAGCAATGGAAATAATCGCTAATTATTTTGATTCTTGTTGAGTAACATTACAATTTATGATAAATGATCATCGAATCTTTATTGATATTACATTCATTATGCATTATATTCTATTCAGAGTACATCAAATTTGCGAAATATTTTGTTTTAGTACATTTCAAATTATTCACAAATTTACACTGTAACTATCTTAAAAAATAAATAGATTTGCGATCCTGCACAGTAACTATCATAATGTACCAGCAAAGCAATTTTTAACCCACTCAGCGCCAAACCCGAGATATCTCGCGAACTTTTTTACGTCTCAAGTGGCAGTCTACGAGATAACTCGCAAATTTTTCTGCATCTCTAGCGGCAAGCCCGGGTATTCTCGGGCTATTGGAAATTCCTTTCCCCCATTACCACATACATACTAGTAATTGGAGGGTTGGCCTGTCCATTGTGAACCGTCCATTGTGTTTGTCACCCCGCAGTTGGAAGAAGAGGGGTTATAAGTTTCTGTTTGGGCTTTCTGACTTTTGTGCAAGACGGATACGTTTCCCTACGCAGCTCATCGGAATTTTCTGCTATTTCTTTGAAATAGTAATAACAGCTTTCCTGTTTTTATTTGAGGAAGAGAACGTGAGGATGGGTACTATATTTTTTCAACAGCTATGTTACTGTTTATAAAGTATAAAATGGAGAATGACAGAATAGTTATTTTCGAGAATCCGCTACAGAAATACTGATATAAAAATAAAAAACTGCCTTCCGCTGACAAAAAAATATTTCCAGTTTCCTAGTTTATTACCTGTTTTTATTTATAAAGCAGGTTTTAGAACTATTTATCATGACGGAATTCTACTATTAGAATTTCCCGTTAAAGCCATACCATGTTTTTAACAACGAGAAAATGCGTCTCTCGTACTTTTAACGTTGCGTTATAATTAAGATTTAAATCAGAAAAATTAGAAATTAAAATAGTAATAACGTGCTTTTATTATATATATATATATATATATATATATAACTTTTATGAAGTCGTGGAAGTAGCAGAGATTAACAAAATGAGTGTCAGTTTAATAAAATGATTCTGTAACCCAAAAATAATAGAAGATACAACTTACAAACAAAGGTTTTGTAGCCTTCCGATGATTAATTTGGTTTATTCAAACTAACGTAGCGCAAGAAAATATATTTTATTGGTTCTTATCTCGCGATAGAAGATGGTAAAGGCGTCAAATTATAGCAGAAAAGCTAACAGTCATTGTATGACCTAAATGAAAATTATTTCAAGGGAATTACTGTATAAATATGTAGTAAAATTAAGATAAAATATGTTATAAAACATGCGATAACTGTTTTTATAGCATTCTGATTTTCAATACATCCATTAGATAGTGAAATCATAACTAGAACAAAATTCAAAAATTAATCTTACATTTACATATACTAGGATTCGCGCACTCTTATCTTTACAAACCTAATTAGAGAAATTTTTTTTTAAAATTAGTTTTCAACGTAGGCGTTGACGCTTATCAAATTTTAGGATTGAAGATTTTTAAGTTTATTACTAAAAATTAATACAATCTTTATAAACTTTAAGAAAATGCTTTTCACTTGTTTTAAAGTTTCTTTTCCGCTCTGAAATCCAAAATAAATGTATTGAAGATTGCTGAAATTGCTTGATGAATATTAAGAATTCTATTTCAAAGAGAATTAGGGAGGCTAAAAAATCTGAATATATAAGAATACCCAGAATACCGAATGTGTGGTGGTAATACCGAGAAATCAAGGTTAAGAAAGAGCACTTGAAGTCGACCGCATCTAAATTTTCTCAGAAGGGGTAGAGCACAGCACATGCAATAGCAGAAAGGAAAAAGTCTTTAAACAATTTTTTTAAAAACAATTGTTTTTCACTTTCTGTGTATTGTTCTGATTTCAAAGCAGAGCCTTAGTTTGTGAGAGACAAGTAATCTCCTCTCTTTTAGCGTTTTCCGTCTTCAAATCAAATGTATAGAGCGGATGACAACATGGGTGTTTAATAAAATCCGTTGGTTTACCGCTTAAGGTATCCGACTGGCTTAAAATCGTCGTTTTTGATGAAATTATCGAATTTTTTTTATTACTTAATTTTGTAGCCTGTTTAATCAGCTTTCTAAAACTGTCTCACTTTTTAATCTACGTGAATTACAAATGGAGTTACAGCTGTTTTATTACCGAACTGTAAGCATTATTTTAAGTTGCATGAAAACTTTAAATGCGTTTGTCTGAGAAATAATATTTTTGAGGAAAACTGTCGAACTTAACAATGATTTCTCAAAAAGTTATTCAAGTATTAATATAAAATTTTCTGAGATTGTTTTCTGTAATATGCTCGATGTTTTCCTCTAAAAACTAAGGTCAATTTTAAAATCAAGTATTATTTTTAAGTGCTTAAATATAAACGAAAAGCATTTTTTATGAAAAATTACCAGTTTAGTAACTATGTTCAGCTATATCTCAAAACCATTTTGAAGTACAAAAAATATTTTAGAGCATAACACAGATAACTGTCATAAAAATGTACTCCTACAAGGATTTATGTATATTTAGAATATTATTTTGTCTATGGCTGTTAGCGCAAGACAAATATTTTAGTCATTTTTCTTCAAATTTCTCAGTTTTTTAAAAAAAATATTATTTTGAAAGCCTAATTTTACAATATTTTCATAGTTTTAAAACATATGCAGTTGAAAAATAACATAAAAAATATATATAAGTTATTCTTCAGAAAAGTGTCTCCGAACATAGTCGGATACCTTAAATGGAAAAGGCAGTAAGTGCACATTGTCATTTTTACGGCTGTGAACGACATATTGGGAAAAATAGAAATGTGAGGTTGAAATATCACTGTTGTTGATTAATTAGAAAAAATATCTTGCTTCAAAATCCATCAAACTACCAAATATCTGATTATTATTGTTTCTTTTTTTGATACACTCTCCATCTCGATTTTTTTTATTTATTATTTCGCCACATTTGGCAGAAAATGAGTTTGAATGCTCTTATTTCTATAAAATCAGAAAAAAACGCGATAAACAATAGCGGTTTTAGAGTAAAGGAAAATATAAATGCAAGTTACCTTTAAATTAACTCAAATACATTGAATGTAATATTGTGATGCTAACTAGAGAACAGAATTAAAAGATTATTTTACAACGATAACTTGGAGTGCATGGAAGTTGAGTATATTTCCTTGAAACATGCAAATATGAAAAATGCCGTTAATGTAATTCTGCAATGAGCTAAGATACTTATATATCGTAAATTAATGCCAAAATTTAATAATGTTGAAAATAGTATATAATGCAAATTCCAGAAACAAAAAGAGGACGTGTTAATATAACTGAATGCAATACTGATACAAAATACTTCGTGAAATTAGCAGTTAATGCAATATGGTATAATCAGACTTCTGATGAATGGCAAACTAATGAAACTATTATCATAATTGTTTGTACAAGGCAATGAAGTTGTACACTTTGACTCTAAATAAGCAAATATAAGTAATATAAAAATATGGTAGATGAAGACACTATTACTGCAATCAGTGGCGAATCCAGGGGAGGGCTATTGGGCTACAGCCCCCCCCCAGAACCAAGACAGAATTCTTGATTTTATTTAAAATCATTGCAACTGTTTTTTTTTTAATTTCCCTCTTTTAAAAAAATAATAAAAACTTTTCAACGTCGCTTTCTGGCTATACAGGCTCAAAAATTTCCCTACTTTTGTAGTCATCCCACTTGTATTTGTAGTTTTGACGCGGTCGAAGACATTTTTTTGGCTAGTTATTTCATTGTAATTTTTATTAAATTATCGAAAGTATTGTATTGTACTTTATGATTCTTATTGTCAGGTGAGTAAAGTCTGTAAAGTTAAATAGTTTTGGTTTACTTTAGCCTTGAGGTTTGACATTCGTCACGACGATACAAAATTTTTATGCCCTCCGCCCCCCCCCCCCCAATCCAGATCCGAATCCTAGATTCGCCACTGACTGCAATGATTATTTTAGATGATACACAAAGAATTATTGCATGACAGTCATTTTGAGTTACTTGATCTATTAGTACATTTTCTTGAAATATATAAGTAAAATAGATTTCCGATATGAACAAGGATATTCCAACACAATCTATTGAATTAATTATTACATGAATAATTTTAAAAAGTATACGCACGCAAAAAATTATGCGTTTTATTATTATGTGTAGTATTTTTCGAAGCATGGTCGAAGCATTTGCGAAGCTTCAAACAAAAACTGGCCGCTTTTCATAACCATACCAACCCCTTTTCCTTCCCTTTAAAGCAAAGCCCTCAGTAGTATAAATCACTGTCAAGTCTCTCCTTTGAGATCGCACAACCCTCTAACCGCAGACAGGGGAGGGAATGCTTATTGTTAAAAATTGCTGCCGCTTGCTACTACAACTGAGTTTTCGAACCTGGCGTTTCTCAAATGTTTCAAAATTTCCATAGAGCCGCTGGGTGGTTAATATTCAGCTTTAGAGGTAAAAATGGAAAAATCTACGAGCAGTCCTCTCTCACTTAACAAGAAAGTGCTTCTTTTTTAACAAGTTCTGAAGCCTATTCTGCCCAGATTTGGGGTTTAACGGCTAAAACTCACCGCCCAGAAAATCTAGACCCTGCAAAATAAAATACTCAGAATTATGACCAATGCTCCCTGGTTCGTGAGGAACGAAAACATCCATAACGATCTACATATTGAAAGTACAGAAGACAACATCAAGAAGCTATCAAGAAAATTCTTTCTCCAAATTGCAGAACACAAAAATCCGCTTATCAATTGTGAAATCGAATACGCTCACAATAATGGGAAATATCTCTATCCATATTCAACTACGAACTGGTCTCTCCCACTGAAGCCTCCTTAACTTCTAGACTATCAAACTTGATCCCCTTTTGGCGACTCTTCAAACTTAGAAACTGAATTCTTTGAAACTCACAGATTCTATTTCCCCTGGCTTACATAGCCAAATCCCTTTCGCTTAGTAGCAATGCCCCACGTTTGTTTCCCTTCATACGTAATACGCACTCAGACTGAGTAGAAGCGCATGTTGTGCTGGCACTCAAGGAGAGCTGTAATATTAGTTACTACGAGCAGGTATATAGTTTCCTTTTCTCTCTGTCCTCCATTGTTTCTAATTTTTTGTTTTAAATAAATTGTATGGTCATCGAGAGCACATAAGTGGGCAAAATTTGAAACTCTAGCACACCAGTGAATGAGTGAAAAATAGATTACAGAATTCCATTTTTGCAAAAAGGAAACAACTCAAGTTAAAATGTATAAATAGATCGAAATAAAAAAAAAGCAAAGAACAAAGTAAGTAATCAAAAATCTTGATAAAAAAAATCAGGATACGGGTAAAAAGCACGAGAAACGTGTTTATTTATTTTAGATAGATTAATCTGCATTTGTAACATTAGAGTGTCAATATTTCATATGTTAGGAAAGTTGGGATAAAGGAACTTTTTAAAATTAATTTTTTAAAAGCTATTTTGTAATTTTTTTTTGTTACTTCCTCTTAAAAAAACAGAGCCCGAGGTGGCCTGGTGGTAGAGGCTCGGCTTCTGGGCCGGATTGGTACCAGATTCGAAACCCGATTCTATCTAAGAACCGCCATATATGTGGACCTAGTGTAATCTGGTCAACGAACGAATCGATGGTCAAACGTCCTATCAATGATGTGGTTCTGAAGTTCGGAGAGGAAGGTATCGGCTCAGGTATCGTCCTCGTCATCTGACCGCGTTTCAGAAGCGTCGCGATGTGACTCGCGTGTTGTTTCAAATTGGAACGTAAATATATTAAATAAACTAAACTAATAAAACAGTTGATACAATTAGACTCTATCTGAATTGCTGGATAAACGAGGATTCGAGGAGTTTCGAAGTTATATTATGGACTATATTGCATTGATCTCCTAACGGACGCAGATGACAAGAGCCTGCCATTCCTATTTCAGATTGTGCATCCTTTGATACGTTATTGACGGCAGATGATCTGAAGAAATCATAAAACATATAATAACGTGCATGACGGCTTTTGTGCTAATTATTTTTAAATAAGTATCTATTTTATGTATCTTTTTATTAATCTTATTATTATATATATTATACATTAAAATTTATCTAAGTACCTTTTTCTGCCTAAATGTTTTGTCTTTATCTTTATCAATGCTAAAAGTGATTATGTTTTGTAAAGTATGTTTTCGTTAGATTTATAATGATTACGAATACTTATTATCATGTCTTTTCATCATGTATCATCACATTCTTTCATGTCTTTTTCAAAGCGTTATTCTATTCTTATGTAATAAAATTGAGCATTTCAAAATAATCATGTTTGCTTTATCATTTTGAAAATAAGTTCTTTTCCAGAGAATTTTTTAAAAGTTAATTAGGCTATATTTACGTCCCATTTTTGAAGTTGCACGAGAGCTATTTTCGGAACCAACATTCTCATTTTGAACCGTAGTCAGATGACGAGGGTGACTGAAGCATCTGCACACCCTCTCCAGCGTTCCTCACCACACCAGAGGGAGGACGTATGACCAGGCCCTCCAACGGAAGCAACAGAAGGTGAAATGATTATGAAATTTGAAGCGAATCGAGAAGTTAGGCCATTTAAACTGCATCAAAAATTTAGAATTTTTATAATCTTATGAAGTCTTTTTATTAATTATCAAATCAACGCATTTTTTATTATGAAATTCTTGTAATAATCTCATTTACTTGTTATCAAACTCCACTGGTCAATTTTATTAAACAAAAACCTACTGAATTGTGCTTAAACTTTTACATAATGTAGTTAATTTCTACTGAGAAATAACTAATCAGAAATATCGGTATATAATATCAGAACAGAAGTACAACTCCCGTCCTGACTGTAAATTCCGTTTTACCGTCTGATCTTTAATTTTTTTTGTCCTGACTTGAAATCATTTCTTGCTTTTTGCTTATCCGTAAATAGTTCATATCAACAATATTAAATAGAAACTTAAGAAGATTCAATTTTATTAAAAATAGCTTTTGAAATTCCTTTATTTCAAATTTTAATTCGCATGAAAAATGCCACTCCAGTGTTGCAAATATAGATTCCGCCTGTCTAAAAAAATTAGTAGGAAAATATATTGTTTATATTTTTGCTTTCATTCTGATCTTTCTTTTAAAATTTTTTTCCGTATTTATACTGCCTGGAAACTAATGTTTTAGATACTTCAGCTTTGACCCGGAGACAAAAAAATAAATAAATAAAACTTCTTTGGCAACTTTTGAAAGAAAAATTTTAAAAAATATTTTGATGTAATAGAGTTCTATGGTGTGTGACTAAGAAGATATAACCATGAGCTGTGTAAGTGTATGAACTATACTGCTGATATTAAATTTATAAAAGTACATAGGATAGGATAGACAGGTCATATTATTCGTATGCCAAATAAGTGCACCCCTAATTAGTTCTTTATTGAAAAACCAATAGAAAAGCGTAATACGTCATTTCTAGCCACGCGCCTTATAGATTTGAAACTTTCCTCCACCTCTCTAATATTTACATTATCTAGGGTTGAAATTAAAAAATATATTCTCTACAGTCAAAATAATCTTTTTAAAATGAGGAAAACATATTAGAGTATGGTAACTTTTGATTTTAAGTTTATTGCAAAGATTAATATCCTAAGTAACAGGAAGAGTTAATATACATAAATGGATGAAACTTTGCAATTTGGAAGTTACTCCAAAATGTTCATTTATATATAGCTGCTTTCGCAAAATATTACAAAAGAAAATTGTGATACTATTGTAGTGTATTCAGGATGAATTATCAGACTTTTTATAAAAAAACACTTTTATTTTAATATAAATTTTCACCATACCGTTCATTCGTTGGACTATCAACATCAGTTGTTACATTTTGGTCTCTCTCTCTAACAACTCATTTTAAATCTTATAATATCTAACATCTTTTTCGTGCGTTGCTAGGCAACGCTCGTAAGACAAATATTGTATTGCCACACTACATTTTAAAGAGAAAACTTTAGAAATAACAAAATATTTTGTAACGAATATCACAACCATATAAGCATTAACTTCAAATTTCAATGGAATAATTCTCTAACACATTGTCAAATATTCTATAAGTTCCGTAACTTGAAATTCTAAACAAGGAAGGCTAATATTATTGATTTAAATTTTTTTCAGTACATTGTCATTCTAGAAGCATAACATACTGTTATCGAAACATCATTTGTTCAGGATTTTCAGCTTGGGAAAATTAAAGGCAATCTTCAAGGAAATATGCGGTTTTTTTTCTCACTAAGATGAACTGAAAAAGCAGCTGAAGAAAAATTTCTGAAACAATTTTCTGACAGAACGGGAATTTAACCGACCTGCCCTCAAACCAAAGCCCGGCCCTCTTCGTACCCTAAGGCGAAGAGGGGACTCCTCTTTTTGTAATGTAAGAAAGAGCTGTCCTTGCGGTTTTTTCATGAGGGTAGGGAACCCATGAGTTATTTTAAGGTGTCAGAAAGTACCATTTATTTCCTTCTTGTCAAAAAGGATGAAAATTCGATGAAAAAGATGACGCCACAGCTTAGTAAACTTCAGCGCCATCTCTTGGAAAAAGGCATTTTAAAAATTCTACGTAACAAGCTTTAAAGGTGAAAATGAAAAAAACTACGATGATGCATATAGTTTCATTTTCTCTCTTCTCCATTCTTTTTAATTTTTTTGTTTTATATCAAGTCTTGAGAAGAAAGTGAATCATAGAACAGAGGTGATTAACATTATCCATAAATGGTTATTCAAGTCTCTAAATATGTTAGAAATTGAAAAACTGTAAATTACCGGTATTTTAAAAAGATTAATTCCAATAAATAACTGAGTTTACCTAAATGTTTCGCTTAAATATTGTTGTTTTGGTTCTCGAACGTCGGCGTTCATTCAGGATGCTGGCATTAAAGTGCTATGAGGCATTCGTTTTTCGAAATTTGGTGGCCAGCACCTATCGCATTATAAACGAATCTCTTAAGTTGTTGCATGATGCAAAATGTTTCCTCTTCATGAAAACCTTCACATTTCCCACCTCACTCATTTACCAGAATTTCTGTACGTCAATTGTTTTAAATTAATGTGTTATCTAAACCTGCAAAATATTGTCCCGAATGAACGGGGGTTCCTTTTTCGCGTACATGGCCTGATTCTTTAATTCCGTTAAACCCGTTTAAACGATAGGTTACAGTAACTACTCGCCAGATGTCGCTGTCTTCAGATTTCGTGGTGCTGGCTGAACGCACCTGCTGCGGCACCGGAAATGCAGCGAGTGGTACATTAATTTCGGACGTGCAGTCCGACAACTTACATCCATCTTGCGGCTGTTATTCGAAGCATTTTCCAGAGGTATCTCAGCGGAACCGTAACTGCACCGGATACCCAATTGTGGCTTTCAGTACTCGTGTGAGTGGGCGATGCGTATCTCCGATCAACTCCTTTACGGTAAATTTTCTTTTTCGTTTTAGAACGATTTCCTTAACTTATATAACTTATATTCATGTATTTATTTTACTTGCCTATCATTATTTATCCTTATACTGTATCTATTATATTTCATGTTGACTTCAAATTTGAGGAAAATCACAGAGCGATCAGACATAACGGTAAGTGAATTCTATGATATCGATATACAATTGTTTATTGGGGAAATAAAAAAAAAGCATCCGAGAATATTGTTGATTGGAATTGCCGTGATAGGTCAAAGGAGAGGAAAGTGGAATAATCTGTGCCTCATTTTTAGTTAAGGATTTGACGAGAAGATTGATGAAGGAAGAAAAGGAAAGGAAATATTAATTCTTCACCGAAGCGATGCAGGAATTTTAATAATCAATATTATACGCATGTTCGTATGCAGCAATTGAGCGATGCAATTAAAAGAGTTTTTTAAGGAAGAATTTTTTTATTGCTTTTCTGATTAAATACATCGCACAGTGGTACAGTCCTCGAGTGAATTAAGTGAGTAAGGAGACAAGCCACAATCACATTTAACTGATGAAAATAATTTTTAATGTTTAGTGCTGGCATCGAATTTACGAAAATAAATTCAATAATAGACAATATTTTAATGTTATGTAAGTAGGATATTCAAGTGAGCAAAAGAAAAAAAAACACCTACAAATTTACAATGGATGCTAATCTCTTAGCAATTTCAACACTCACTAGATCAGTGATGGTGAATCTTTTTGAGAAGTGGAATTTTGTTACTAATTTTGTTTCCATAGTAGCCCGTGGGTCATTAAGTCAGTGGCGTGACTTGGAAAGACGAGAGAGGGCGTGGTAGAAAGGGTATCAATCATTTGGAAATTTCTAGTTGATATAATACCAATATATATATGCAATAAATACACACCAATTTATTTTTATTAAAGACATCGTTTTGATACATAAAAATTAGGAATGAAATATTCACTTTCAGTCAGTGATATTTAATTTTCTTAAATGAAGCTGTTTTAAATAAAACAGATCAAAATATTTTGATCACTTTACTGAACTAGTATCAGATGATATGCTTATTAAATAAATTTTCTTCATTTTATTTTTAAAAATCAGCATGAATATTTCACTTTGCAACTGGAAAATGTATGTTAACTCTAATACTAATAAAAATAATAAGAATCTTCTTAAAATGGAATTGAAATTTGTATAAAGATGATATACTAAGATATTGAAAAATTTCTAAAATACTAGTAGCCGTATGTAATAACAAGCATAAACATTAACTAGATAAGAGATTCTTAATCAGTTCACTTTATTCTATTTCACAGTAGGCATTTGTAAAAAAAAGTTTGTTTTGGATATAACTACACATATTTAATACACATTTCAATATTACTTCAACTTAGAGCAAAAATAACATCAACAATTTTCTACTATATAAATACACCCAAAACTCACTCCTCAAAATCAAAATAAGCTAAAAATGATACAAAATTTTATCCTTTAATATCTAGAATACACTTATAAACGTAGTATTTATAATTTTCAGCGTATTTCAATATTAAATTACTGATAAAAGAATTTCAACTTGCAAATTAAGTTCAGAGTTAACAATGGCCGATTGATATCTTTTAAGATTATTTTAATTACCAAGTCATACTATGTAGCAATAAATCTATCAAAACACAGCACTACAAGAATTTTTAGGGATTCATGCATATTATGTTAGATTATTCCACATGATTTGCATCTTAAAAAGCTTCAGCAATTACACAAAAATAAGAAAAAATTAATTATTTGATATACAAAGTGAAAATAAGTCTCTTAAATCCTAGAAATTTATCTTTTATTTAAATAATATTTGATAAATATTTTGAAAGACTTTAAACGTACCATTTTCATACCCAGGAATCTTAGTATTTCATATAAAAGGAAGTTTAGCAGTCAATATCAATAAGTCTTCTATTAATAATTCGAAATTGCCTTAATTCTAAAAACAATCAGACCGTAATAATTAATTCGGAATATTTGTCACGGAGCAATAAAAATTCATCCAACAAAACAGCATGGCCGCATTTAGTTCGGTAACAATATGGCGGCGTGTTATGGTTTGTATATTCTCAGTGTCGTCCAGTGAAGGTGGCGCCCCAATCGTTTACCAAACTCCAGAGAGAGACCTTTGCTTCTTTTTACTCCTGCGGTTTCAAGTGGAGCGAAAGGCCTGAGAATTGTGATCTACACTTTCATAATTAGCCAGCATTCGGGACGCTGACTTTTGGGACAGCATTAAAATGAATCAATTTTTCTTAAATATTCATTTATTTATTGGAATTAAACTTTCTAAAATGACGGTAAATTAGTTTTATTTAATTTTTCACATACTAAGAGTCTTGAATAACCATTTACGACTTATGTTAATCTCCTCTTCTATGATACGCTTTCTTTCCGAAACTTCATTTAAAACGAAAAAAGAACGGAAAAGAGAGAGAAAAACAAACAATACACCTACTCATAGTTTTTTTTAATCTCTAAACCTGAATATTAAAAATTACTTTGCAGGTGCTTTGTGATATTTACTGAGCCACTATCGCAACTTTATTTATTTCTTTTTTTGAGATATTTGAAGTATAAATTAGTGAAATAATTTGAAATAAAATAAAACAAAAAGCCGTTCCAAACACTCTCTATCTTTAGCAATTTTGAAGTATCCTGAAGAGAATAAATGCATAATTGAATGTATTATCTATTACGATTTGGTGATCAATCATAATGAATTTTAATGTTACTCAACTGAAATCAAAATAATCAGCGACTTTTTCCACTGTTCGAAACGTAGACAAGAAAGCACGATTTTACTGGAAGTAAAGAGGATGCGTTTCGACGTCAGCGCCATCTAACGTGAAGCGATGATTTTAATGATATAGGTCGAAGACTACTAGAAGTTATGAAAATACGATTTTCATAACTTCCGTGAGAATTTTGAAATTTCTCTAAAGAAGAGTTTTTTTATTTTTTCCTCCTTGCGAGATTATTAGAGAAACGTTTTGCAGCAAAATTTGGATCTGACATTAATTTTATAATAACAATTTTTCGAAATTTTGGTGCAAGCTTACCACATAGATGCAAATTCTTTGTACAGGCTATTTTTTCGGTTTATTTCAATAACAAACTCGATGTAGACAGCTTTAGGTATATTTTTGAAACTTTGGTGGGAATATGCAAGAAAATTATTTTATTAACACCTGATTATAATTAACAATTTTAGGCCATTGTATCCGGTCAAATCAGGATGACGTTTTAGAAATTCTTTTTATCCAATTATTGCCGGGTGTGTTATTAATATACAGTATACTCTCCATTATCCGTGCATGGATTATCCGGTTTGCGGATTATCCGTGCTCATTCCGGAATCACAAAAAAATTTAAAGAGAAACATTTTCACGCTTATCATTCATGTAAAATCGATGTTGATGTTTGATCGAGAGATTCATTCCGTTAAACTAGTGAGCCGAGACGGCAGAGGCTAAAGAATAGATTTTTTTCTTCCTCCGCGTGCAATCTCTACCGGTTCAACCCCTAATTTTCCGAGAAATGAATCATCCACTTCCTACTAGCTCATTCTCGTACGAACACCCTGATACGTCATTCATTAACTTCTTCGTCTTCTCTCACTTTCGCACGTGTTTCTTTAGTTTTTGCGTCTTGTTTATCGTCAGTCAGTAACGTGAAATTTTTTGCTGGTAAAAATGAGTGGTGTGAAACGAAAACGAAACGTGGAAACTTTGTCAGATTATATGGGACAAAAAGGATTTGATTACGGTGACATTACTGTGGTTCGTAAAAGATGTGTTGATATACGACAAGAGATGAACAAACAGCAGAAGCAAAGACGCATAACAGATTTTTTTAAGCATTAATTGTTAAAAGGAAAATTCCTAGTTTCATGTTATACAGCATGCAAATGTAAGTAATTTTTATATTTTTGTACTGATGTTGATATTTTCTTTAATAAAAAGGAGTTTTCGGATTATCCGTGTTTTTCGACTGTCCGTGAGATCCCTCCCGGTAGTCCATTGCAATTAGCCCGAAAAATGGCAAATAGGGGAAAAAATTTATATAGTTTTGAAACTTTGGTCAAATACTTCTTTGGCCTCAAGGATATCAGAACCGAAAAGTTTCCACCTCTCCAGGGGGAGCTTCCGCCCCTAGGGGGAAAAACTGAAGTGAAGTGGAGTGTTAGGTCAGTTTTTCCTAGATTTCTTCAACCATACATATTCAATGTTATAAATGGTATAGATGAAAGTCGTAGAGCATAAAATTCTGCGTCGAATGAGTACCAACACTATATATTTTGTTACAGTAGTACGATTACAAACTCTTATCAAAGTTGCAATGAGTTTTCAATTTTCAAAAACAAAATCATTATTCTTACAAAAGACGACTCATACAATCAAATATTCTATCTAAATGAAGTTTGTATGTATAAGTATTCACTTTTGTAAGCACATGCATATGTCAGAGCACCAATACCAGAGCGCTAGTGTGGTGTGGAAGTTAGGAGAGAGAGTACAACTAGTCCATTGCAATGAGACCGAAAAATGACAATCAGAAGAAAATTTTATAAAGTTTTGAAACTTCGGTCAAATACTCTTCTGACATCAAGGAAACAGAAACCGTAAGGTTTCCATCCCTGAGGGGGAACTTCCCCCTCAACCCCCTCGAACTTGCAAAACCATCGAAGCACAAAATGATCGTACCCAGCTTATAAAACAATAATTAAAATTGCTTATTTTTTTAACTGAAATAAATTATTTTCATAAATATTATAATTATATGTAGCCTCTTGCTGGCCATGTTTTATAATATCATCTTACAAATAAGGACTTTTTCATTTCGCGAACTCGCTAGCCACTTGGAGAACGTAGGCATATGCATGTTTGTAGCAACAGATGATGCTGATGTACATATTGTGGAAACCACTATAGAGACATATGAGAAGATTAAGAAACAAGTTGTTGTAATTGGCCAAGATGTTGATATTCTTGTTTTACTTATTGCTCTTACTCCAGTCTATATAGATATTCTCACGTTGAAAGAGGGTAAGGGTAAAGTCAAAGATAGGTTCCATAGCTCTAAAGATCTGCAGAATTCCAATCTTGTGATCGAATGCACAAAAAAAATCCATTCTCTTCGTTCATGCGATTAGTGGTTGTAACACAACTTCAGGGTTCTATAGAAAGGGAAAACTACAAGCAGTGCAATTGCTCATCTTATTCAGGCTACTTTCCTCTTTCTTCTTGTTGCTGTACAATGCGATGATGAACCTCTCTCCTGCTCTTTCAATCTCAGTGTAAGTTGATTTAGGGTTATTAAAGATCTCAGGGATATCTTGCAGGTATTTACTGAGGTTGAACAATTGCACTGCTTGTAGTTTTCCCTTTCCATAGAACCCTGAGGTTGTGTTACAACCACTAATCACATGAACGAAGAGAATGGATTTTTTTGTGTGTGTGTTGCATTCGATCACAAGATTAGAATTCTGCAGATCTTTAGAGCTATAGAACCTATCTTTGACTTTACCCTTACCCTCTTTCAACATGAGAATATCTATATAGTCTGGAGTAAGAGCAGTAAGTTATGCAAGAATATCAACATCTTGGCCAATTACATAAACTTGTTTCTTAATCTTCTCATACACTATATGCCCAAAAGTATCCGGACACTTGCAGATTTTCACACTTTTTAGAATTTCTCCGGAATGGTTTAGCCGACTGCCTTTAAACTTCGGACATGTAAAGAATAGACAATAACTCACATTTTACATTGAAGATTCGGTCCTGAGGGCAATTAGGGGGCCGTCTACAAACTGATGAAGACGAAAAGGTATTTGGCCCACCCCGCTTCACAGAATACTGATAACAAGATGAAACTTTCAGAAATGGTAATGTTTAATGTGGATAATATTTACAGGATTTTTTGTAAACTCAGCGCAAATATTTGGGAAGATATAAAGGTTTTCTTAAAAAATTCAAATTTTCCCACCTGTTTTTTGCTTATAAGATGCAGAGTTTTCTGTTATATTATGCGAAACTTACAGAAAAGATGACAGTATATTAGAGAAGCATTTGCGTAAAACTTTGGAAAGAACTGTTGAATATTACAGTAATTATGAGCATTTTTAGTAAACAGTGTTTTACTGCGCATGCGCGAAACGTAGTGTAATTTTTCTTTCACAACATTAAAGCCAGATATATAGGGCAATGAAACATAGTATAATTTTTCTTTCACAACATTAAAGCCAGATATATAGGGCAACTTATATAAAAAAATTCAGTTCAATATCATTAGTATTCAGAAAGATATCGGCATTACAACGAGCAGAATTTTAGCTCCTGTCGAACAGAAGCTAAAAGATGAGGGGTTGTACACAAATTGATATTTCTTAAACTTATATCTTTAAACAGTTATATTGAATTGTATAGCGGTTAGAATTTGCTGCATACCCGTGAACACTTATCAATTACATGCATAACTTAAATTCCAGCTAATTAGGCACTATAAATAACAAAAATTTTATTACTTTAATTATATTATTTACATGATTATTAACAAGTTACATATTACAATTTTAAGGCCAAACGATATTTTTAAATATATTTATTTTATGACGAAGCTATTTTTTATCTAATTAATTTCTTTTCTTAAAATATTTTAATAATTCTACATATATATTTTTTTATTCGTTGCGAATATTAGATGTGTTCATGGGTATTCAGCAAATTCTAACCAATATACAATTCAATATAACTATTTAAAGATATAAGTTTAAGAAATATCAATTTGTGTACAACCCCTCATCTTTTAGCTTCTCTTCGACAGGAGCTAAAATTCTGCTCATTGTAATGCCGATATCTTTCTGAATACTAATGATATAGAACTGAATTTTTTTTATATAAGTTGCCCTATATATCTGGCTTTAAAGTTGTGAAAGAAAGATTACACTATGTTTCGCGCATGCGCAGTAAAACACTATTTACTAAAAATGCTCATAATTCCTGTAATATTCAACAGTTCTTTTCCAAAATTTTACACAAATGCTTCTCTAACATACTGTCATCTTTTCTGTAAGTTTCGCATAATTTAACAGAAAACTCTGCATCTTATAAGCAAAAAACAGGTGGGAAAATTTGAGATTTTTTAAGAAAACCTTTATATCTTCCCAAATATTTGCGCTGAGTTTACAAAAAATCCTTTAAATATTATGCACATTAAACATTACCATTTCTGAAAGTTTCATCTTGTTATCAGTATTCTGTGAAGCGGGATGGGCCAAATACGTTTTTGTCTTCATCAGTTTGTAGACGGCCCCCTAATTGCATTGCCCTCAGGACCGAATCTTCAATGTAAAATGTGAGTTATTGTCTATTCTTTACATGTCCGAAGTTTAAAGGCAGTCGGTTAAACCATTCCGGAGAAATTCTAAAAAATGTGAAAATCTGCAAGTGTCCGGATACTTTTGGGCATATAGTGTATGTCTCTATACCGGTCTTTACAATATGTACATCAGCATCATCTGTTGCTACAAACATGCATCTCCAAGTAGCTAGCAAGTTTGCGAATTGAGACGCTCCTAATTTGCAAGATTGCTTAGAAATTGTCTCTGAGGGTCAAGGAGAACTGTGCTTTCATTAAAAATTATTTCTCTTGAGGTACGCTTCGTCCTTCGCCTTTGGCGTTCAATAACCTTTGTGTTGACACTGCTTTCGGTATATCCGTCAAAAACAATTGTTACTTCATCGCCGTAATGCCTCTTGATATAAGACATATATGTGGTGTGAACATCACTGAAAGTCTCTTGCTTTGGCCATACTACACGATGAATAAGAGAGCCTCCATCAAGAACGAAGTAAAGGTTGTCAGTGTTACCAACTGGTTGCTCTGGAACTGCATCAAAGATATTATAAAACATGGCAAGCAAGGGGCTACATATAATTAGAATATTTATGAAAATAATTTATTTCAGTTAAAAAAATAAATAATGTTAGTTATTGTTTTATAAGCTGGGTACGATCATTTTGTGCTTCGATGGTTTTGCAAGTTCGAGGGAGGTTGGGGGGGGGGGGAATGTCCCCTCAGGGATGGAAACCTTACGGTTTCCGTTTCCTTGATGTCAGAAGAGTATTTGACCAAAGTTTCAAAACTTTAAAAAATTTTCTCCTAAATGTCATTTTTCGGTCTCATTGCAATGGACTAGTTGTACTCCCTCTCCTAACTTCCACACCACACTAGCGCTCTGGTATTGGTGCTCTGACATATGCATGTGCTTACAAAAGTGAATGCTTATCATACAAACTTTATTTAGATAGAATATTTGATTGTATGTGTCGTCTTTTGTAAGAATAATGATTTTGTTTTTGAAAATTGAAAAATCATTGCAACTTTGATAAGAGTTTGTAATCGTACTACTGCAACAAAATATATAGTATTGGTACTCATTCGACGCAGAATTTTATGCTCTACGACTTTTATCTATATCATTTCTAACATTGAATATGTAGGGTTGAAGAAATCTAGGAAAAACTGACCTAACACTCCACTTCACTTCAGTTTTTCCCCCTAGGGGCGGAAGCTCCCCCTGGAGAGGTGGAAACTTTTCGGTTCTGATATCCTTGAGGTCAAAGAAGTATTTGACCAAAGTTTCAAAACTATATAAATTTTTTCCCCTATTTTACCTAATTGCAATGGGCTACGGTGATTAACCCGGATAATCGGGAGTGCACTGTATTAGTATTTTATTATCAACCAAGGTTTGCCTTATGGTTATGGTTGACTCGGCCTGTTTATGGTTACAACTTTGTTTCTAGAAGGCTAAGTTTAAAGTTGCACATACCAAAGTTTTGTGGCGCTTTGATCGCCTTGGAAGCCTCTATATTTCCTGTGTTGATTTAGATAATTCATTGAATGCCAGCGCATGATAAACGCACACTTCAACTCACTCTGAATGTCAATGTGAATCCTAAACAGAAAATCCTTAAACTGTGCTTAAAAGAGACTCTGAAGAGGGTCAGATGGAGAGAGTTTACGATAGGGATGCATAATCCACGATATTCTTAATAACAAATATTTTTGCTATTGTTATTTTAAAACATCTCTTCTAATTAAGCGTGATTTCTATCACACTTTTAAATTTCAAATTCTTATTAAATGTATGTAAAGTGTTTTGAAAAAATTTCAAATAAAAAATTGTCATTTCTTTTTATTACACTTTCTGCAAAATTTTGTGCTTTTAGTTTTATATACTGTCAATAGCATAACTGTACTATATACTGCCTGTAGCGAAAACTACTTTAAAAAAATTCCGATCAATTAAGTTAACTACAAATATTCCCATCAATCGCGGAAGCCAACATCAACACAGTTCACTATTTAGAATCCCCTTTGCAGTGAATCACAAATTCGATCATTTTCCGTTGCGATCACAGTGAACTACGCTTCCCTCTGAATATTTGTTTACGAACGATTATTGAGACTTTCTATGGTTGTACGAGAGCTGTAATCATTTCGAAAACGCATATCACAATAAGAATGGTGACTCACATCGTCACAAGAAATACCAATGAAACTGCAATAGGGTGGAACCGTGACGTGACCGCAAAAGAACGATCTTCTTTCTAAGCACCAAAATGGGCTTCCATGGCTCTTTCTGTTGTCAGAAGATAGAACTAGAAACTGAAACTTAGGAAAAGTATTTTAAAATGGAATGATTTTTTTTAATTTTGAAAACTTTATGCACATTTATTTACCAATGATTAAATCACACCTTTTTTAAAGAAGTATTCATCACTGTTATTTGTGATTTTTTGATATTGCGTAGCATATAGCAGTTCATCGAATATTCGTCATCCCTAGTTTAAGATTAGTATTAGTTGATCAGTTCAAGTTAGAATTTTCGGTGTTAAATATCGAGCAAAATGCTTTTAATTTTAGCACCATCTACTGAAACTGTAAAGAATAAGAAATGCAGTGTCCAAAGGAAAGGAAAACGGATTTTTTTAAAAATTCATTTTTGTTTAAAACATTTTAAGCAATCTTATTAAGCTTAATAAGACATTTAGAAAAGCGAAAACGTGTTAAAAATATCAATTTATCTATTCTTTAAAATCGCAATTGCAAAATATTAGATGGAAATTAAGGACAAAATATACTAAATATGCATTTCTATTTGAATTTTGAAAGAAAGACCTCACTTAGGGGCTGTCCATAAATGATGTCACACTTTTTTTCAATATTTTTGGCCCCCTCCCCCCCTTGTCACATGTCACACTGTATTGCCTAAACATAAACTTGCAGTTCAGAAACAAAGCACTACGCTATAGATCATGTTTCAAATTTTATCTTTAAACTTTAACTATGTGTTTTCATGACATTTGCGAGCATAACAATAATAATAATTATATGTGTACTTATGTTGTATGAAATAAGATTAAGGTTTACAACAAAAAAACCTAATTAATATACAATAGTAATAAAATATTAATATAAAAGAGGAATTGTGAACAGTAGCATTTTGGAATTTGAAATGGAATTTTATATATTTTGCTTTCACTTTGTTTCGGACATTGCTGCAATTTGCAGACAGGGATATCTTTTGGGGGGACCTGGCATTCTATGAGGTGTTCTTGCCACATGAAACAGCGGCTCTAAATTTTAATTAGCTGAACTGTGTTTGCCAGAAACAGCACTTAAGACACTGGAGCTTCCAGTTTTCTCTCAAATTTCTCTATCTTGATTCTGAGGGTAGAGTAGGGATCCGCAGAGTCCATATATCCTTATTTTCTTCAATATTTGGAAGGGTTGCTTGAAAGGAACGGGAGGGGTTGCTTGAGCCTGAAACAAGTTGTTGTACCATTTGATCTACCTTAGAATTTTACCTCATTACGAGGCATCTTTATTAGGATCTTTACTAATTGCCCCTGGGAGATCTCTAATACAGTTTAATCGGTCGATCAGACCGAGGGAGTAATAAAAGTAATCCATTTGATTATTTTAAGAAATTTAGTTAAACTTCGACTTGATTCATCATTTTGGTTGGTGAATAATTTTATGCAAAGGCCGCTTAGTTTAGAGTCCACATGTGCCCCATTCATCATTGTTCTTCTTGAGATTAAAACAAGTTATCGTTGGCAAGCAGAATGGGGGGTTTTTGGCCGTAATTCATAATCTTATTACTTTCATCCATAAGTAAATCCAGGAGTGATTTTCTCTGCATATTGACGCAGAATCATCATTGTTAATTTAGCATTGGAATTTGGCAGTATGCCATTTTCAGGAGATGGAAATCATTATCATTACAGTTACGTGCAACGTCACTTATAATTCACATTATCTTAAAATTCGACTTATCATTAGCATTGAAGAACCATTAACATTAACATTGATACACTAAGTTTTCATATGCTTATTATCATGAACATTAGCAGATACACTAGATTTTTTATAGCACCAGAATCAACATAGCATAACACCCACAGCATACCCCGAACAAACATTTGACCCGGACGTGATTCAGGAGATCAACAGAATTATCTATTTCTAATTCATTCCTATTGCGCTTAGGTCAATTTTCTTGGAGTGGTTTTGTGTTTTATGCAATTCATAATGCATTCATGGAAATTCACTTCCTGGACTGCAAAGTAGAGAGGTGACGGGTGTGTTCCACTTCTAACTAGGCTAGATCCGCGCCAGTCGTTGGGGCATGCCGCATGTGGTTCGAGACTGCAATCATTTCTTTATGCGTTCCATTACACCGTCGAGGAATCGTAGCTGGTAGCACCGCTGTAACTCATCATCAGCTTGGACAATATTCTGAGCCCAATACCATTTTGAGAATCGTAGCTTGTAGCACCGCTGAACTCATCATCAGCGACATATTCTAGCCAATACCATTTTGAGGAATCGTAGCTGGTAGCACCGCTGTAACTCATCATCAGCTTGGACAATATTCTGAGCCCAATACCATTTTGAGGAATCGTAGCTGTGTAGCACCGCTGTAACTCATCATCAGCTTGGACAATATTCTGAGCCCAATACCATTTTGAGGAATCGTAGCTGTGTAGCACCGCTGTAACTCATCATCAGCTTGGACAATATTAACCCAATACCATTTTGAGGAATCGTGTGCTTACGCGCTGTAACTCATCATCAGCTTGGACAATAGGCCTCAATACCATTTTGAGAATCGTAAGCGGTGCCGCTTTAACTCATCATCAGCTTGGACAATATTCTGAGCCCAAAACCATTTTGTAGACCTCGACGTTAGATCAGCAGCCGCTGCTTGCCAATTTGCCGAAATTCCTCCTTTGCTACAGATGACAGGACTTGCTCTTGATCATTCTCCATAAACCCTTCCACCAGAGCCCTGAACAGAGCTCTTGCGTTGAATGCGTCCGCTTCAGACCGGTGCGGTTTGCTGTATCCCTAATTAAGTGAGGAAAATATTAACGTAACCCTCTGATTCCTAAGGCCATTGAAATAAAGGGACCTCAAAATACGAGAACGTCCGAGTTTCTCTATCAAAGATAAGGGAAATTCACTGCCCCCCTCAAAAACCACAATGACAGCTGGCATTGTCCGAGTAGAAGACTCCCTCTTCCCAATACACATCTGGGCGAGCCACTCTAACGAAGAAAGCACGCGCCGCGGGTGTGAAATCAATTACACTTAACGAAAGGGGGTGGACATTTCAGAGTCGGACGGATATCGTCTTTTGCTTGAAGGGGCGCATGGGACGGTTCCGTATCGATAGAGTTAATTACGGAATAATAAATCTTTTTCTATAAAGTGGTAAAATAAAGCTCTAACGATTATTAAGGAACTTTACAGTTAAAGAAAAGTTAAAGTTTTACAGTTTACGATATTAATCATGTAAGAAGATTGCAATTTATAGAGAGTCATCCAGTTTAACGAACCCTGAAAAAGAATCTTGCTCATTCGGAAAAATCTGCTGAGTTTGTTAGGGACCCACTGGCAGCGGAAGACCGTCTGTCTCTTAGAATAAATACTTCGTAATTAAAATTATCTTTAGTTACTTACCCTCAGAATTCCAAATTTATCAATCAAGACAAGAACTTCTTATCATCCAAATTTGGCTCATCAGCTGGACATAATTAGTATACTAAAATTAATATACGCATTTCAGAAGCAGCTGTAAGCTATAAACGCAAAACAATAATGACCTTTAAAGAAAAGTATTGCTTCACACAGTCAAGAATTTTTGTACTACTAGCTTTTGGATAAAATCTTTTAAGTTGTCGTCCACAAATGATGTCCTTGAGGGGGAGGTTCGTGAAGTGACAGTTTGTGACAAGGGGGGAGGGGGTAACAAATGTGACATCACACATTTTTGGCTAAAATAAAACATTTAAAATCAGCCGATTAAATTTTGAGTATTTTTGAAATTACCAGAATTTGAGGTATTTTTTAATCAGGGCTAAACAACTTTCATGTGATTTTTTCATCTTATATTCCTTTCTTTTCAATGCATTCAGGTAGGTTCTGAATATGATAGCAGCAGAAATTCTTCTGACCATTAGAGAAAAGCCTCCCCTGTCACACCCTTGAAATGTCCAACAAAGATCGTCGCCTACCTGGGTGAGTAGTAGAACTGAGTATGGCACAAACAGGTTGATCTTATTGAGGCCTTTTTTTTAAAAAGATTAAATCTGTTTAAAATATTTTGTGTTCATAAAGTGAATAAGATTTAAAA
>BGPR01012074.1:0-20661 GCA_013235015.1 Araneus ventricosus
TCGATGTACTTCGTTCAGTTACGTATTGCTTTATTTCCTTTACTTATTGAAGTATTTCTTTCTCAGGAAAGGCATGAAAAAAGCTACTTTCTTTCAGTTGTTCCACAAATAAATAAGTGTCTATTACTTATTTGTTTACTTATTACACTTTTAGGTCTCGAATTTGAATGGATTTTCTAGACAGTGAGAATGCTATAAAAGATTTACTTTCCATATAAAGCCCGACAGAAAAAAAATGTTTCTTTCTCTGCCATGTGTTTTCAGAAGAACCGTTTCTCTAAATATATTGAAACATAAAATTCTAGATGGAAGTTGCTTTAATGGAAACTCATTCATTTTCCAAATTCTTGCATATAAAGATTCCATTATTGTATTCTCGATCAATGACAATGTTTAAATTAAATAATATACTTCCTTTATTCTTTATTAAATAGCCTGCTTCGAATCCTTTATTTCAGTTCTTTGCAACAGTTAAATGCCATTTTTCTCTTTAATCACATTTCTGAAAGCATTCATTATTCAAAATAAGATTTGTCAACTTGCTCTTAGAAGTGATTATCTAAATCAATTGATGGTAACAGAAAACCTACATTTGTAAGGAAGAAAATAAAAACAGATATATTATATCCATATTCTTTAAGTAATTGTAGTTTAGGTTTTTGAAATGGTTCTGATTTATTCATTTGAAAATATATTGACAGGATTACTTAAATTAAATTATTTGCTTTACGGTATTTATGGTTTAAATTGGTCTCTTGATTCTTGGAATTTGAAATGGTTGATTGCTTCATTTGAATAATTCTTGACTTAATAAAATAAATTAAAGTGTCTGCTTTATTTATGGTGGCCCTTAACAAGGTTTTTTCGTCAGCAAGATGTTATGCAACGAAAATTTTTACAATCATCAATAATGATTTTGAAAAAGATAAACATACCTTGGCAAAATTTAAATATATAAACGTGAAATGACCTTTTTCACTATTTCTACAGTGCGTCCCAAAAGAGTGGAATACGCATTTATTTCCTTAAATATTGCATATAGACATATACTTCTAATTCCAAAGTTTCATGATATAAGGTGGGAATTTGAAAACTCTTTGGCTTCTGTGGAAGTTGAAAATACAAATTTGAGAAAATTAATATTTCATATGTTCCCCTTCAAGTAAAAGTGTCAATGAGTAAAATGTTTCTCTAACACTCATCTATGTATAAACGAAGTTTCACGATTCTACCTGCAAAACTTTAAGTGATATATTGATTTTTAAATTTGAAGGGGCTTCTCAGAAATTTATATAGAGATGTTTATTGCAGAAATGCAAATTTATTCAACATACAAAAAAATGCTAAATGCAAATATTTGTCTTGCAGTACTTACTCCAAAGGGTTGAAAAAAAATTTGCCAATAACTCTTACTGTTACTCAGTTTCATTGGCAAATAGCAGCAATTATCGACTTGACGAAGAATGGAAGGGCAATTTGAGAAAATGAAAATTTAAGGTATAACAGGAAAATTGACTAATATCGAACAAGAATATTAAATTATTTGCTCTCGGCGTTCAGCGTTCTTCCTAAAAACAGTGGCTACTCGTCCTTTAGGGTTACAGAGTTGTAGAACTAACTAAAATTATTTTAAAAATTCGTGATTACGTTTTCTTCTTATTTGCTCACTTCTCCACTCTGAGAGTTTCGATTATCAACAAAAAAGATGAAAACGAAAAAGAAGACAGAAAATGAGTGGGAAAAAAGACTGGAAAAAAAAGAAGGCCCGTGCACCGAATATTTTTGGAAAGCACCAAAATTCCTCATTGCACACAACTAAGCGATATAATTAGCGAAGACGAATAGCTATCCTTTCCGTTTTATATCTTAGCCAGAACTGGATTTTCGGATGCTAATATTTGGCGCTACGCCAACTATTGCCCTTTTTTTCCTCTTCTATGTCACTTAAGGTTTGCCTTCGAGCTCTTAATTTGTTTTTTTTTTCGATTTCGCTTTTATTGGCTGTTTTTATGTTTCGGATTCACTTTTTTGAAGCCTCAACGGGAAGCCTTCGTTTTCTGTTGTTAGAAGTTATTCACCGAATAATGTAAAGCTTTTTTTTGGAAAATTGTATTTCAATTCTTTTTAATTCTTTACTTTTATAGCACTGCCCGTTTCTGAGCAGAAGAGCCGACACTGCTTTGGATATTTTTCGAAAGTTCACAAGACGGACTGTTTTTGTACATATTTAAATGAATATATCATTGAATATTTTTCAGATTTAACAAAGTTAACAAATACATTGTTATCTTCTGAATGCGCCCTTTTAATAACCTATTGAAATATATATTTCATCTCTGAAATGTATATAGAAAGACTGAATCTTACAGCATCAGTGGTAAGGAAAATGATTTAAGTCAATCACTTTTTCTTCTTATATCTCTGTAAGTTTTGCAGATAGAAGCGTGCAGCTTTGTATGTGAATAGATGAATGCAAGAGAAACATTTTTCTAATTGGAATTTTTGCTCTACGGGGTCCGTATAAAAATTTAGTTGTTTAACTACTTATTATCAATCACCTTAGAAGCCAAAGGGTTTTCATAAAAATTCCCACCTGATTTGATGAAACTTTGTAACTAAAAATATATGTCTAACGTCCATATTTAAGGAAATAAATACTTGTTACATGGACATGCTTGGGACACCCTGTATACATGTAATACATATACAAAATATGACTTATTTCATTCCTTGATGACAGCCACATATAATGCAAAAGTTTTCTACGATTAAAACGGGTTGAATGAACGAAATAGGGCCTGCTAAATTTACAGCCCTTTCGAAACCTATTTGCAGAGTTATTCATTATTATGATGATTTGCTATGCAAATGATAAGAGCATAAATACCTGATAAACTCTGTACATCCGTTTTGTTTCAATTTATTGAACTTTTGATAAAATATTTTATTTGAACTTTAGAAGAAATATTTTCGGCTAATATAGATAACTGATATGAAGGAATTCGTAAAGTCAGATATTTCTAGTTCTTATCAGCAATTTCTTCTGTCCTAGCAGTCGAATAAAAAATTCAACAATGTTTAGTGGTAATGTTAATGAAGTAATGAATGAGATTAACATTTCTGTTTAAAAAATAGCATTTTATTTTGAAAGAGAAAACATATGATAACTGATTTTTAACTTTTTTTGGACAAAGCGACTCGTTTGCTTTTTATAAAAATGGATATTCTAAACTGTTTAATGCCTCTTTATCTACTATAACGTAGAAGTATCTTAATGTAAGCAGCATGTATATAAACAATTCTCATATATGGCTACCAAAAAAGGCTATATTTAGCTATACGATTTGGTAACAGGATTTGATGGATCATGTGATTTCACTAGCGAAGACAAATGATAGCTATTTGTTTTGAGCCATTTTCGATTAGCTAAACATAAATTTCACCTGGGCTGTTAAATATGATATTCGAAACAATGAAAGAAAAAGAATTCAACGTGCAAATTAATCGTTCGAAGAAAGTTTTGAAGGCATTCTTTCAGAAGGTGAAATAATTTGTTTGAAAGTGTTCAGCTTGCTTTCATGATTTTGCTTATAGAAAGATACTGCAAGCATGAATATATCCCTTATGAGATATCTCAGTACGTACTTTACATTTCGACCTGTGACTGTATTAAAATTTTTAAATGTATATAAATTGTTTTAGATAATTCTCAGAGGCACCAGTACTGATTGCGTGTATAACTGTAAGCATGTTTTTCTTCTTGAAACTCTGCATTTATAATTCGATCACATTGGGCACAAAGAAAACAACTTCGCCGACCTCACTCAAGTTTAAGTTATCTATCTCTTTCCACTTATGTAGTTTTCTTAGATTCATGTGCCTGTTGAATTTGTCTTCATAATGTTTTTTATATGAGAAAGGACCTTTTCAGGACAAGAAATTTTATTCTGCATTGAATAAGGTGAAAGAATAAAAAAGGAAATATTTCCGGGATTTTTATTAATCTATGAAATCTATATTTTCGTGTCTTAATTAATCTATATTCTCGTTTTTATGATAATTGAGCCAAGTTGGCATATGTTCTTTCTTAATAAATCCAAGTAATTTGTTTCTAGGGCTCTCTTTATTTGTTGTGAAATCATTTTTACCATTTTTTTCACTTTCATAATTTTCTTTGTTAGTTTTATTAAATTGTTGAATTTATCTTCTTAATGAATCGAGAAAAGACATATTTCAAGGCAAACAAGTTTTATTTTGTACTAGTTAAGTTAAATTATCAGTAGTAAGTCAATTAATCTCATTCATAATTGTCTTCTTTTACAAAAGCTGAACTAGGACACACAGTGTCGTCATTGTAGCGAGCAAAGCGAGCAGAAATGAGTAACAAACCTAAGAGAATTGCTACTCAATTCACCTGGGGGTTGGCGAGCATCAATGAGCCGGGGGCAAGCCCCCCTAGTTGATATATATATTATTTCTCGGCTTATGTTTTGAATTCCTATGGATCTTTCTGAAGATGTTATATATATTTCACTAATCACGAGCAAATATTTCTAGTTCATTTCAGTAATCTCAATCTTATTCAAAAAATAAATAAATTGATAGATAAACGCTGAAATTAGAAATATCTCTATCTATAGAAAATGCATGCACATTAGTAAGTGTAATGATAATAAGTATTAAGTAAATATAAATAAATGTGGGTATAAAGTATAACATCTAATTATAAACGAAGAAACAAACATAACGAAAATGGCAAACGCAGATCTAAACGAAGAAATAATAAAATAGAGCATCATTCACTGAAACTGCTTTATACAGTTCCAGAAATGTGATAGATGATCCACATGAACGATCTCATATAAGATTGATTAGCTATAGTACAGAATTTTGGGGCGATGGAACCTTTTCCCAGATGATGGATTATAAAATAAATACGCCCATTTCTGAATGAGGTTGTTTTATTTTTAACATATAAAAAGTTTATTTACATTCTTTTCTACTCTAGGGAAGTTGTGATAATATTTTTATTTTTTAAAATTAAAACTTTTTGATTTTGTTAGTATTCTATATACGTAGATTTATAATTGAATAAAATAAAATAGAAAAAGGAAATTTACTATCTTCAAAAATGATGATAGAATTTTAAAGCGCATTTACCGCTTTTTTTATATAAAAAACTATTTTTTTAAGAATATGGCGAAATACTTTCGAAGACCTCGTTTATTGATATGCACAAAATTTAATTAATTCAAATTCGCGTTATTATCATCAAGTTAGTACCAAACTGTAAATAAACTGTGATCAACAATTTTATCGTCTTCATTATGAAGAAAACTTTCAAGTAAATAATCATTTAATACATTTACAGCTTCATTTATATTTTTCCTCAGTACCATAAACTAAATCATTGGATCGAACCTTACTAAAAGAATTGATTGTCGTCCTCTGATAAATGCTGAGTAATCCATTCGAAAAGCCGATGCACAATTTTGTGCCGATTATGCATGTTTGAAAGCGATGGAGGATGTAATAATTGCTTTCTCAGTGTTGTGAGGAATTTCAACCTGATTCAGCAAGTTTATGTTTTTCGTTTCATAAATATTTCTGAGGTTATCATATTTGGAAACTTTATTACTTTGGGACGTTGATTCCAACTTTTCACAGCCACTTATTTAAGCAGTAAATTGCAGTGAAATTAACTGCGATATTAAGCTATTCAAGAAAATTAAACTTTGAACAAAATACTTATTAGTAACGATCTGAAAACCGAGTTGGAAATATACAGGGTATGTCTGCTCAAATCGTGGCCTAACAGCCAATATCTGAATCGCTAGAGATATTACATAAATTCGATTGGAAAGATGCTATAAATGGCGTAAAGCATTATATTTCATGTTGTTTGAGTCTAAAATTGTACTGCTGAAAAAATTACGAAGCCAAAATTTTTCCACAGTCCTATTAATCATATTTAGTATTATATTCATGACTCACTAGCAGTTTAGACAACAACAAAATATTTCACTCTTCTACGTCTAAAACTACCCCAGTTATGAAGCTTTTAATATCACTATTTTAGACGATTTTAGATCGTTTCTAGTACCCATACTTGGGTTCATATATGGTGCGCTGGTGTGAATTTGAGAATAAAAAATCACTTTTGCTTTTATTGTGCTTAAGGAAATTGGTGGTTCAATCTGAAAAACCAATTTCCTCAATTGGACCGGTGATACCATTTTGTATGCTATGTTTTCTACTTTAACCCTCAGAGCGGGCAATTTTTTTGATCTTTTAGCTTTTAGGTTAGAGAACATGGCTTTTAAAGTGAATGAACCGATCTTTTTTGTATTTAATTATGTCTCTGAAATCTTAAGTATAATTTATCCAAGGATGTTTAAGAAAATATGCATATAAATACGAGCTAGCTATGTGCTTTTGAACTGAACCTGAAAAACGGGAAAAGCCGTTTCCGCCTCTAGGAGAACGTTAATCGTATTTTGTTCAAGATAAATAAGTCGCAAAACGTTTCGACTACTTTGTTATATAAAAATCACTTCTCAATCATTATATATTAAAAAATGTTCAGATGGCCCAAATTCAGCAAAATTTCCTTAATAATAGAGCTATAATAATTAAGCTGAAGAGAGGAATAAATGACAGAAAAACAATTTTCTTTGAAATTCTTTTCTTTCAGATACCAATGGCTTTATTTAATGAAAGCTTGCTCATTAGTTTCGCGAGCCAGAATAATTCCCCAGTTGAATTCTTAAAGGCGGGACGAAAGAGTTCTAAAGAGTGTTTGCATTATTCGAGACGTCTGGCTCCGTAACTGTACCTAATGTAAACTTTTAACGATTAATGTTTAAATGTTTCAGTTCAAACTTTACTGAGCCAGAAGTTGTTTCTTGACAGTGGTCGTTAATTTTTCAAAATTTTCTGGTTATTGCTACCTAAACGAGCTCTGGAAGATTTAAATTCCTCTAACGAAGTTTCTGCATGAGGCATGGAAACTGAAAAACGTTAAACGCAAGTTTAATTATTTTTATCTTTTTGTTAAAAGTATGAAAGATATTACTTAAATAAGCAATTAAGTGAAAAGTAACGGATAACTGATTAATCTTTTTTTCTATTTTTATTCGAAATCGAAAAAACAAGTTAATAGAGTTATTGGTAGTTGAAATTTGATAGCTTTGTTACCATTATACTAAATAATTGAATATAAAATAATTAAACAATATTTATAAATTTTATTTAATATCTTAATTTAAAAGTCAGTGTCTTTGCCAGAAAAAATTTAGGAATTCTAACATGAACTCCTTTTATTTTTTTGTTTAGTTAAATATAATTAAAAAATTATGACTTAGTATCAAAACTGGTTATATTTACCGTAACTTGATTTATCAAAAACAGATCACTTTTAATTAAGGACAGCGAGATTTTAAACATAATATTTCCATTAGTAACTAAGCAAAGACAAGTTAATGAATACTTCTTATGAACTTTATAGATTGTTATAACTTAGAAGGCGAATAGTAATTTAATACGTTCGTATGCAAATATTTTAGTATTACAATTAAGGAAAACTCTTCAAAAGACAACTAGAAAATTCATGTTATCAAACACTA
Organism: Araneus ventricosus; assembly: GCA_013235015.1. Lineage (NCBI taxonomy): Eukaryota > Metazoa > Arthropoda > Arachnida > Araneae > Araneidae > Araneus > Araneus ventricosus. The sequence goes on from BGPR01012074.1 coordinate 7,626, forward strand.
GTCATGTCATTTTTAATTAGTCGCTTTTAATTCGAATTCAAAAACAATATTATGCAAACATCATAATGAATTGCTAAACCTCATTTTGAAGCCATGTAATGTAATTTATGCATTCTATCTTATTGTTAATTAGCAAACGTTCATTGAAATTTTAAAAGAATGGAAAACAATCTTATTTCATAGTTAATAAATCTTAGAATGTTATTGGCATGTCAGGTACAAACTGCAGTTTTATCCCTGATACTATTTAAAAAATTTTCAACATTTCTAATTAAATGCAATAGAAAGAAATATTTTGACATATGCATGTAATGATTTAAATTTTAACGATACCCCTATTTTAATTACTGCTACTTCCACCGCGATAAGTCCACGTTGGCTTTCAGGTGCATTTCCCTATATAAGCTTTCTTCTCATTGTTAACGCTCCTTCTTCCTTCTCATTGATCTTCGTAGATTACAGCTATGGCGGATGGTCGGCGTTGTCTGCAAGAATGATCATGGCGTGGATTCGGAATTCTGATTTTAAGATGATAAGTAAATTTATCATCGTCACTTAATTGTGTTCCTGAAATAAAGATTGAGTTTACCTAAACAGCTATGGATTGATTTTAAAGATTCCTCTACCGACATGCCAACATTGAAGATGTTAAATGCATACTCTTTAAAATCTTTAAGTTTTTAATTATCCTTTAATCTCCCTTTGATATTTATATCTAACTCATTTTATTGTTATGAAAGAAAACATCATGAATTTAGAAAAAATAAATAGAAGAAAAACAAGTTATATATGCACTGGGTGTATAAAATAATGGGAACACCTCTCAGTATCTGGGGGTATTTGTGAAATGGTGCCGTATTAATGACACGTGAGTGTTACCAACACTTTCTTTTGAATACAACTGATGGATATATTGATCCACTCCCAACCAAATATTATGTAGCTGGGGTTACTGCGGTTTTATACACTGCAGTTCAGATTATCAGACCTCACAAACTTTGAAAGGAGGCAAAATGTTGGTGCTCGTCTTCTTGTAGCATTGGTAACCATCAATTTTAATATTATAGGCGCTTTTAGAGATACAGTACGGAAATACCATGGAAATGTACCGCATGCAAGGGAAAACAAATTCATCCAAGAATAACTGTAGATGAAAGTTAAATCTTAGTGAAAGAGGTAGTCGAACTTTAAGGCGAATTGTAAACTTCCAAAAGAAGTCGATTACAACTAAAGTGACCGCAAAGCTCAACCAGCGTCTGCATATTCCTTTTTCAACAAAAACAGTTGGAAGTGAATTGCACAAACAAACAAAATCTCTGGGGGAGTAACAATGTCAAAGCCACTTCTAATGTAAATGCAAAATGTCATCTCAAGTGGGGCCACGACTGATGAAAACCTGGTCGAATGACACATGGAAGAAAGCGATATGGTCCCATGAATCTTCTTCCACATTGTTTCTCACAAAGGACGTGCTTACATCTGGTGAACGCCTTCCAAGCGTACGATCCGGATTGCTTGCGTCCAGTGTTAAGTGTGGGTGCGATTCTCTCATGATTTTGGATTTTGTTTCTTTGTAGGCCTATTATCTCCCAAGAGAGCCGAGTAATTGGGAGTGACGATGTGGACTTTTCAACTAAGCCTTTTGTGCAAACATTGTTTTCATTTGGAGATGCAGTTTTCCAGGACAATAACTGTCCAATCCATAGAGCTAGAATTTCCAAGACGTGTTTTAAAGAGCACAAAAAAGAACACATCTTCCTTGGCCATCCCAGTCTCCTAACCTCAATATTAATGTACCATTGCGGTCTCTTTTGCAGAAGAAAATCCGTAGCCGATATCCTCCTCCATAATCTCGTCTGACGCTTTCTTCACTAGGAATGGTTTAATGTTCCTTTTAACACTATTCAGGATTTGTGTAATTAAATTCTTCGAAGCATTCATGAAGTTATCATGTTACAGGTGAAACTACGCTTTATTAATTAAGGTCTTTGCATTCTTTCGTGGTGTTTCCATTAATTCTCCCGACATCTGTATATCCATGATTCCAAGACTCCGTTTGAGTTCATACCAATATAAGCTAGTCGCTGCGTTTCTTCAATTTTAACTAAAAACTTTATCTGTTTTCATATAATGGCTATTTTTTCCGAAATACATGCATAATAATATCACTTGTATAAAAGAAAGTTAGAACAGTCCCATTTTGACCCTACACTAGAAAAATTTTGGGGATGTACCTGGGATTCATGCTATTGTCAGATGACGATGGAGGCTGCATATCCTCTCTAAACTTGCTGCTACCCCAGCGGTGGGGGGTTCATTTGATTCCGAAAGTTTAAGCATGCTCCAGGTCTGTATGTAACGGTATCTTTTGTGGTATCCCGTCGCGAACTTGTGACCCACAGGTTCCGAAGCCGAAACTCTGTCATCCGAGCATCACGTCTCCTACGTCCAAAGAGTTTCATGATGACGTTATCCTGAAGAAATTTTTCTCCAAGGGATGAAATATCCAATAATGCTCTCATTTACGACACTGAAATGGTTTCGTGCTACAACAAAGGTCTATTTAGGTACAAATTTATATCTGTAAAATAACATGAGGTAGGAATTCGAAAGCAAGCAACGAAGATGGGGATTCCTGTGCTGCTCATATTTATACTACTTTCTGGCTGTAGAACAGAAAAATTTAAGAGCTTCGTGAAATTAGCCCAACTTGAAATATTTAATATTGAATGAAGAATCACTGCAATTTGGATAAAAATTTGATAATTTATGTGGAAAATTGACCATAAAAGCAACTCTTGATAATATCACCTTGGCTACTATAAAAATAATATCATACCTTTAGGAATAAAATGAAAGAAAAGAAACAAATAATATTTATTCATGAATCCAAGCATTTATTGCATTATAAATGGACTTGTGTTTTTCCTCGAACTGTAATTGAATGCTTTATGTTTCTTTCCCCCAGATAATGAGCAAACGGTCCTTTTTTCTTATTTTGTTCTTTTCTGAAGTACGTTCAACGTTGAAAGAGTCTCCTAATCGTCTTCAGAAGGGAAACATTTTCTTTCTTTGGGGAAATGTCGGTGCCAAAGGGCATTCTAGAGCGAGATGAGTTAATTATCTTCGAATTTACACAGAAAAATATTTTTCTTCCCAGACAATTAATGAAGGTTAAGGCAGAAGTATTAGAACATTCTTTAGAAATTCTGTTTGTGCGATAGTTTTGTCACGTGAAGTTTTTGAAGGTTTTTCTAAAGGATTGTTGTTATTTGTATTAAATATTACTTTAGTTTTAAATTATTAATACATTTTAATTGTTTACCTAGCACTGAAAATCTGCCCTTGAAGTCTGAAGTAATTTCCAATAATAGGGAAAGTATTTACCTTTATATTTCTGTATAGTATTTTTGAACTTCTGGTAGCATTTCATGTTGAGTAAAGGGTTGCTGCACATTTTTGATAAACCTTCGTGGCATATAAAGAAATAAAAGTTTTACTAAATTTCAGGATGAGCAAAAGTTTAGTATTTTTTTACAAATATTCAACAAGTATATTTTTAACTGACTATAAATTTTAGATGGGATTAAAATATTGTATTTGTGAAAGCCACTTCAGTATCTGAATCTTGATTTTTGAGAAATAGTCTTTGGAGATATTTGGCGTGTGTTTTAAGTCAATATCTCATTAAAAGATATGCCGTCGACCGACGGTTAAATTTCTTATGGATTTCTTCAGATTTTGGGACATGATATCGACGTACATTACTTACAGTAATTTTACCTTTGATCACCGCAATTTCACGAGCACCTTTAGAGAGAAACAACCCCATACCATCACATTTCCGCTTCAGTGTTTTACTCTCTATAGTATCTTCATCATTTTAAGAGTCTCACCTTATCGTCCCCACACTCTTTTACATGTTTTCGATCTAAAAAGATCATATTTGCTTTTGTATGACCATAAAACAATGCCCCAGAATTATGAAACTTTCTAAATATGCTCTTTTGCAAAGTCCAAGCACAGGTTTTGTTTGATATTGTGTGGTCTTTTTCTTTGGATACAGCTTATCAACTCTTGAGTTTTTGATTATAAGGTAAACTGTTAGAGTTGGCACATTCAATTTTAAGTCTTTCTCAATCTCTCTTGATGATATATCGTTCTTTTACCGTGTAAATCTTACATTCATAGAGATTTCTCTTATACTTGTTTTCAGTTTTCGGTCTCGTCCTCTCTTGTTTTCAATGGATACTGTCGTCTCATACTTCTTGCACAGATAGTAGATACCCAATATCGATAATTTATACTTTTTTGCTAGTTTTTCATGTGATACCACATCCTTTCGATCTTCATTGTTGCGGTGGCGGTATAAATATTTCAGCTGTTTAGCATTACTGTTGGCTTGAATGCCTCCTAGAACTAAAAAATACATTACCAAATAAATTAATCTGGTAAAATTATTAAAATTTTCTAAAATAAAAATAAATCCATTTCGCACTCACTTAAATATAATCTTCGTCATCAATAGTTCGAATAATTTTGAACAGGTAGAATATACTGTTTAAAACAATAATTATTTCTAAGAAGTAGTGATATTTCATGAAAAAATTAACACTTATATGCGTTTATGGAGAATGAAATAAGGTACTAGAAGATCAAAACAAAATAGCAAATTATTAAGTTTAAAAAATTGTATGAACAAAAGATGAAATTTTAAAAGTCCATTCTAATAATTTTTAGCAACACTGTAGATACAAAAAAATATTCTTTTTAAAGAAATGAGGACTTCTGTATTTCCTTTTCTGCAAGAGATAGATATTTAGAATTTAAAGATGGAAAAATTTAACCCTTTCGGGGCCACAAATAAATTTATGTTTATTCGTTGAAATATTTTTAACCCTTTCAAGTTCACTTACGTTCTGAAAATTATTAAATTTATTTCAAAAATGAGCATTAGACATGTAGCTGATCATAAATATGTAAAGGGAAAAAAATTAGCATTTTACATTTTCAAACAAATTTTTCATTTTGAAACCAATGAACAATAACAGGCTGTGTGTCCTCTGAATAAATTTTCATCGAAATGCAATATAAATTAAGTATTTAATTTATAAGTATACCTGAGTATTCAGGATATTCATTCAAGAAATTCAATATTACTTTCGAAGATTCATTTTTAAAACCCAGCTAAAAAAATCTACAAAAACCTTTTAAAAAATCTGCAGGTATTTGGAACATGTTTTCTTCAGAGTTTCTGCAGAAAAATGTAGAATATCTGAAGAAAACTTTGTTCCAAATACCTTCAGTTTTTCTGCGGTCAAGGCTTAATTATTAATTTTAATTAATTTATTAATCTAATTTGTAATTCAACTTACTTGTACAATGTCGATTTAGATTGTGACAAAACTTCAAAGTCATCCTGCCCGGGATTCGAACTCGCGTTCATAGAGTTGGCAGGCAGGAACACTAACCACATGCACACACCGGTCTACACGAAACAGGGGTAAAATAATCTATTTGAGTTTTAACGTCACCATAGCTTTAGTGGCTCCATTCGGTGGTGTAAAATCAACCATGGCCAGAATACGTGTTTCAAAGTCGTAGAAATCAGTAATAGTTGGAAATATTTTGGTTCAATAATTTAGATTCTCTGTTTTAATAAATTTGTTTTCACCTTCTATCTTTCTGATAAACCTTCTCTCCATCCAAAGGGCGCAAGCTCACTTTTCCCTTCTGTTTGGAGGAAAATAGCTAGTCATAAAGACAGTTGGAAACCTAATTGGAAATTATTTAAATTATGGGGGAAAAGTTTAAAAAGATTAAACCTAAAATATTTATTTTAAGGATTAATTTAGCATTTATTTTTTCAATCGCATATTTAAAAAATTTAGTTCCTAAAACAATTTTCGATCGGGAAATATTTTTTGCTGATGCATTTCTTCTCTATACAAGTGTATGGTCGATATCACAAATTGAAAAAGGAACTGATGAAAACTCCCGTCTGCTGTAAAATGAAAAAATAATGAAAATTACATTCTAATTTTTTTATATATTCTTTGGAAAATAAAGCTCCAATATTAGAGATTATGGTGCAAAATATGTATTTAGAGAAATGCAGATATTATGAAATTGTAGTTAAATCTTCAAAAAATCAACAGATAATTGGTCAAGTTTAATGATGTTGTGAAAATCTGCTAAATAACTGCAAATTGTATTGAAGACAAAATGCAGATTTTTTGATGTCTTAAAAACTCTGCAGAATATTTAGAGAAAAATATAATAAGAAATTTCTGTGCAGATTTTATGCAGAAATCTTTAAAAAACTTCAAAAAAAAATTTTCCGCAGATTTTCTTCGGATTTTTTTAGCTAAAAAAATATCCCAGATAGCAATTTTAGTTTGTAGGAATCTTCCTCTGCAAATATGCAAACTTGCAACTAGATAGACAAGGCAAGAGTGCAAGCTTGAAACAAGTTAATGCAAACGTGTTAGTCACCATACGTCAAACATGTCACAATCTTGCCACGTCAAACTAATTGCAAACTATAGCAAAAACAGAGTACAAAGACAACCCCCTTTTCGAGCCCCCGACATTTCGCTTCCTAAACCTGTCATCTTAAAAACTTGGCCAGCTAGTCTTTGAGAGGAGAAGATAGATAGAGCTAATAGATCATGCATCTGCGATTTATTTTAAACTGTTTTCTTGATTTCATTAATTTTTAAAATTTTGAGTTGAGAATATGATTTAAAGTCAAAGAGAGAGCGAATTTCGCTAATAACTACGTCTTGCTATTAGAATAAATTATGAAATTAGGGTTTAAAAGTAATTACTTTTTAAAATGTATGTTATTTTTTTCAACAATCATTGCCTGTTTTTTAGGTTTAATTTTGTTCATGAACGTTAAAATTTCAACATTCAAAAAAAGGCGATATAGTTTTCTTTGAAATGCGAGTTCTATATTTAGAAGAAAGATGGAGAATTTTCCAAAAGAAATTATTAAAAAGTTAGTTTTTTCACAAATTATCATTGATTTATTGAATTAAAGAAAAGAAGGACGGTTTAGAAGATGCTATTAAAAATCTTATGTTTTTTAAAACAGAGACAAAGATTATCTGTATGTGTGCTGCATCATCTTTGCAGCAAACTTGTTTTGCAATCGTGATGTAGAGCTTGTCATAACAACTTCACAGCAAACTTGCTTTGCAAGTGGTTTGGTAGATTATGCTTTGTTACTTTGCAGGAAATTTGCTGCAAAGTTGCCACATCAAGTTTGTCATGACAAGTTAATATCAAGAAAAATCAAACTTGCTGCAAGTGCACATGCTATACGGGTTTGTTTGTGAACTCGCATCATTTTGTTTCTCTAAGAGATCAAAAGCAATTATCTATTTCTGGCCTATATATCTGGCTCTTAAGTTATGAAAGAAAAATTATACGCTATGTTTCGGCCATGCACAGTAAAAAAGTGCTAAATGTGTGTTTTCACTGCTACACCAATGAAAGCGAAAGGGTAAAGGGTGTTTAAATCCATAAGAAAAGAAATTAGAGTTTGCGCTTCCATCTGTTACCCTCATTAGATACTAAAAACGCATTTTTTCCCTAATATATCGTGAAAAGACTACTGCTTGGCTAAAAAAAGCTCTTAAAAAGTTAATCTGGTTAAAGTAAAGTTTATGGTGCACAGCCCTTTTTCTCCGCTTTAGCTTGCCAAATCCTAAGCCGCCATGCAGAAGACCGATTGGCGTCGTCAGAACATTTGTTTTCGTTGCTCAGGAATGTTCCTATTCGTGTCTTTTTCGAGCAGGAATCGTTATATATTTTTTTTTCGCGCTTTAGAGTTGTGATTTTATAGTCAGGTATGTGCTATCTGCGTCATTGGTCGATTTCTACGAATTTGAATAAAACTTCGTTTGGAATTGAAATTCCTGTTTTTGGAACGTTTTAAAGAGAACCTAGGTTCCTAGCATTCAATGAAAAAGTGAAGTTACTATTTTCCTGCTTGCGAAGTCGCTGGCGTTTTTTTTTTTTTCATTTAGAAAATTTGCCCGTAACCCACTTGAGATGCCGCAGGCATTGCGTGCACAAGGAAACAGTAAAATGCTCACTACGCACCCAAAACAAATGTTCTCACATCGCCAAACCAACTTGTTCTTGTCGATAAAATGTTGGCGATCCTAAGTGGGGAGAAACGGCTGTGCACCGTAAACTTTACTTTTACCGGTAATTTTGAAATGAAACCACCTCTCCTAAAATGGTTTGAAAATTAGTTTATGCAGATAATTCAATTTTACTAAAGAACCTACATTTTTTAAAGCTATATTGGAAGCAAGTAATTCAAACAAATTACTCTTTCTTTAACTGTTACTTTTTTTATTCATAAAACGGTCCTTTTAATTGTTTCGAAACGACATAAAAGGGGAAAGTCTTATATAAAAAGTAAAAGATGAAAAATAGAATAGAATAGAGTCGGCAAACGTCAAAAGAAAATCATTAAGAATTCATTTGAAGGTAGTAGTGACTGTCGATGGACGTCTTTTTTGTCTTGCAAATGGAACAAATTGTTTCGTAATAAACAGAGTATCAGTATACAAAGAAGTAAGTGATCTTCAAGTGAAACTCTTAATTCTTTTATTTTCATTTTGGTTCTCCACACGTCTTTTTTAATCCACTCAAGAAGGCTCTTCAGTCATCTTATTCTTATAGTTTCTCTTTTTTCCCACTCCAATTCCGTAATCATTCGTTCATTACTCTTAAGAAAAATTATAGCGTTTCGTATCTAGAGTAGTTAAGTGATTTTTGCAAAGAATGGAAGCTACTAAGCAACCTGGTTTCTGAAAAGATCGTAAAATAAATTTACAAAAAACAGTTTTTAACTTTGATTAGTGTGCTAAGAAATAGAAATTTTGCATATGAATTACATTTACATTTAAACCTTTGATTTATAATTTATTATTATAACTATATGGGAATCAATTTTTTAACAATCAATTATTGAAATATTTTTCCAAAATTCAATACCCGGTGGAGCCATGTATATGGGATAAAAATTGGCTTAAATTATTCAGTGAACTTATAATTATGTTCCGAAAATATTACAATGTAGTATTTTCAATGAAAATACATAAGTGTTCACAGTTTCAACACTCTAGCTAATCAGGAAGTAAGTAGAATATCGACTACAAAATTACATCTTTACAAGCATGAAACAAGTCAAGTTAACGAAAGTGTGTATAAAAGAATTCGTAGAATTATCCATTGTGTATGGTGCATATGCATGAACATAAACACAAATGATTCCTCTTAAACTGCGTTCTTTTTGTTGAAATATCATTCAATAAACATCTGAAGATGGTAACACAACAGCATGGATGAGCACTGGGTTGTGATTAGATTGAAAAAGTCATAAAAAATGTATTTCACTTTAAAAATGCAAGGAGCAATTTAAAAAGTTGCAAATCAAGGTTCGTAAACTGATAAGCTTAAAAGAAGAAGCTGTCTCCATCCTCAAAACGGTCCTCACTGTAGAAAAAAATCTACTTCTTCGAGGTGACTACAGTGAATGTGCCGAAATTATCCTCATACTGTAGGAAGAAAAACCCCTCCCCGGAGAGTTTGTGGGAAAAAGCATGGAACATTTTACAAAACCAAGCGGATGTCTACAATACATTGATCGGAAAAGATGTATGTTTTTATTAAACAATTGAAATATGGCAACGGTAAAATCCAAAAATTGCCTCAAATATGTTCATTTAAAGTTTTGATTTTTGTTAAGATTTGGTTGAATGTCCAAAAAACTGCTGATGCTCCTGTAAATGATTTGATGCTTTGGGAGTCCCTGAACATGTACGAGAAATACGACCCTGGTATTGTCCGAGCTGCCCTTTTAATTTTTAGTGGACATTTGTGGTATTTAACCAGAAGAAGCGGTATAATTTTCTTTATGTTCTAAGAGAGTGCCAGACTCTGAAAAGAAGAAAATTGCAGCACCCTTAATGAAATGCAAATCCTAACTAATAATACCTAATTAATTACTACTTTAAAGGTTTCGGATAAAAGACATTTTTGATCTCACCGTTTGGAGCATATACATAAAGATGGCTTGGAGTTTTCATTCCAGAACATGCCATGGGAGAAACAAACATGATAACGGCAGATTTATTTGGCATCGTACAATCATCCCAAATGATAAGTTTACAATCGCCTCATCAGACCTTTTGCTTGTATTGCAAATAGGATTCTCAGTGTGAGTAAAACCAGCGATAATTGTAACGGAGAATGTGCTATGCGGTCACCATCCGAAAGACTGATAACTAACTATTCTTGATTAAGCAAGGACAAGATTCAGTGCTGTTCAAAATTATTAGAACGCTAATGAAAATTGTACACTTTTTATTATAGAAAATAAATTTATTTATTTTATATCCCAAATATATTATTTTTATTATTAATTCAATCTTATTTATTAGAAAAAGCTTCCAATAACTCAAACGTTATCGCAGAATAAGTCAGAACAGGATCATTTTCATATAATTTTAAATTGTGCTTTGTTCAAAATTATTCGAACGGTAAAAATCTTACAACGAAAAAATGACATAATAATTCTTCAAAATAAAATGTCAGTGTTTAATCTTTATCTGGACCTTCTTTGGCTACAATCACTGCTTTGAGTCTTTGATTGAGGTTGTCAACCAGTTTCTTCGCTGCCTCTTGGTTGATACTGCTCCATTCATCTTTGATTCTCTCAAAAAATTGATTCTTACTTCTTCTCTCTTCAAAAAGGCAATTTCTGATGCAAAACTGACCATAAATTCTTGATGGGATTAAAGTTAGGGCCTTGTGGTGGCCACTCCAGTATCTTAATCTTGGTTTTCGAGAAATAATATTTGACGTGTGTTTTGGGTCATTATTTCTTTGAATGATATACCGTCGAACTACACTCAACTTTGTGATGGATTTATTCAGATTGTGGTAGAGGATACCGACGCACATACTGACAGTCATTTTACCGATTTTTCGTCACAATTTAACGAACACCTTTAGAGGGAAACATCTCCATACCGTCATATTTCCTCCTCCATGTTTTACTCTCTGTAGGATATTCATCTGTCAATGCTCTAACCTGTTTGTATCTACACTGTTTTAATCTTTTTTTGATAAAATAAAAGTTCACATTTGATTTCCTCTGACCATAGAACGCTTTCCAAGAATTTTAAAAACTTCTAAATATGTCCTTTTGCAAAGGCCAATATTTGCTTTGTTTTGTTTTGAGATGTATGGTCTTTATCTTTTGATTCAGATGATCAACGGTGTGTTCTTGATTCTAAGACGAACCTTTAGAGCTGGAAGATCCAATTTAAAGTCTTCCACGATCTCTGTTGATGATATATCATTCTTTTTCTGTGTCAATCTTACAGTCACAGAGTCTTCTCTTGCACTTGTTTTCTGTTTTCTGCCTCACCCTCTCTTGTTTTCGATTAATCCTGTCGTCTCATACTTCTTGCACAAATAGTATATACCCCAATCGGACGATTTTTAATTTTTGCTAGATTTTCATGTAATACCCCATCCTTCATATTTTCAGTGATGTGGTTTCGATTATCGACAAAAATCTCTAAACTCTTGGGCATTATTGCTGACTTGACTGCTTCAGAGACAAAAATAATTAATTACCAAATAAACGATCTGTTAATGTTCTTAAAATTTAACAAAATAAAAGGAAATCCAATTCGAATTCACTTAAATATAACTTTCGTCATCAGCCGTTCGAATAATTTTGAACAGCTAAAGTATACTCTTTAAAACAATAATCTCTTCTAAGAAGTAGTGATATTTCATGAAATATCTAATATGCATTTATCGAGGATGAAATAAGGTACCAGAAAATCAAAACAAAATAGTAAATTATAAAGTTTTTAAAACTTTATGAACAAAAGATAATACTTTAACAGTCCGTTCTGATAATTATGAACGAAATCGTATGGCATTTAGATTTGATTTCAGTAAGGATTACATTAATTAAAAAATATTGTTCAGTTTCACATGGGACTTCAAGTAAGAAAGGTTCACCGTTCTCTTCAGCAATCAAATTCCCCATTACTTCATGCACTGTTGGCTAACATTTTCTTAGTCAAGGTTTATTTGTTCCCATCATATCTTGTAAAATATTGACATCCTAGTTTGTAATATGTTACAAATAACTTATTTAAGCATCATGTGTTGACTTGTATGCATGGGTAATACACGCTATAAAAACTTTTTTCCACAAATTGGTAAACATCTTGATATCAACTGCTAATATAAACCAACAATTACAAAATTCACCACCGCTCAAGTAAATATTTACTACTCAAAATGCACCGTGTTTACGATGGAATGTCAACGTGAATAATTTTTGAAAATATTTTCGGTTTAGTTTATATTTTTGTGAAAATATATAAAATATGTTTTTCGTTCAAATTTTGTGATCCGCATTCACGCCTTATTATATTAAAAGCCTTGATATCCAAATTATATGACAGTAGTGGCTAACAGGGAAGATTATTAATAAATTCTCTACGAAGGTAAAAGGAGACCAAAAATTAGTAGTTAGAAAATTTAAAGCTAAAAGGAAATGAAAGTGGAATTGTTCAAAGAAGGCAAACTAACTTTTACATTAACAAAAAGCACGTGAGAAATGCTATTTTATTCACGTATTCGGAGAAATCAATTTAACTTTAGGAGCACGTATGATTTAACAGAGAAATATAAAAATATGTAACTTTTAAATCACTCACGTGCTTTTGCATTTTAAAATATATTGGAATAAGCAAAGCCTTCTTACAAATTGTGTTTAAATTAATTTTTAACATTGATTAAAAATGAGAGAAAAGTCATACAGAACAGGTGGCACTGAAAAGCTAATTTTTTAAATTTTAAGAAGGCGTAAAAGTAGAATCTGGGCGATGTTATGTTCGAAAGTTATGGCAGAAAAACGCTAAACCTTTTAACATCCTTTCACCCCTTTTAGGTGTAGATAGAAACTTTTTAATTGCTGAGT